>CBVK0100515413.1:0-12102 GCA_900067695.1 Picea abies
CGAAGAGGCTTATTATCTGAAATTATCTCTGTTTCAAGGCATTGAGTACTTTTCCTGAGGTTTTTACATGCTATATTGATGTTTGGTTCTTAACAAAAAATGCCTCATCAAAACAAGAATGTCATGAATAACTTAATGCATTATTTGGCATTAGGGGATATCTGACTTTTGGGAGGGGATTGTAATGCAATATTTAATCAAAATGATAAAAAGGGGCGATGGAATGCTTTGAGTATCTAAGAATAATATTTCCAAACTTTTTAAAGAATAATATGATGAATATCCTCCCCAAACTTGGTCCTTGCACTTTGTATAACAAAATAACAAGGATGGAACTAGTAGCAAAATTGTTTAACAAATGTTCAAGTATTTATACTTGGCTAGTTGAAAGAACTCACCTCAAATAAAATATTTTTAAAGGGATTATTTCAAATCATAGGCCAAGCAACCTAAAGAGAAAGGAGGAACACCCTCCTACAAATGACCTATTTTAGTTTGAAAATATGTGGATGTCACATCGAAATATCAATGAAATAATTAAATAATGGTGGACAAAAGGGCATCCAAGGCAAGGATCCAATATTTTTACTCTAACCAAAAATTTTAAATATAATTTTTTAAAATGCATGATATATTGAATTATGAATCAAGATGCATGTACACCAATATTAGTACATCCCAAAGCCAAAAATCACCCATACATAATGTTTTTCCTATATAAGCATATCTACTTTGGCCCCAACTTGAATATTTTCGACATATTTTCTAGAAATCGCATTCCTAAATGATTTATAAATAACTAATTTTGATCTAAATATATCAATTTATTCCAAATATTGCATTAGAATACCATAGAAACGAGTCTCTTTGTGTTTTTATCATTTAAAGTTGACAAACCAACAAGTGGTCAATCAATGGAATTAGTGGATATGTAATCTGTAGATTGCAAGTAGATACTTATTTCTTCTACCTCTCTACAATGCATTTGGGAGCATATCTAAACTATGTTATCATCAGTATTCTTTTCTAATTATTTTCTCTCATCAAAGTTTCTATGATAGGTTTGCAAAATTTGCATGACATAAAATCAAACAATTATTTTACTTTATTAGGATGTGTGAAGTTTTCTTCAAGAACATACAATTATAATAATGAAAGTCACCTCTCTTAGGCACCTATTCTTTTGAAAAAAACAACTACATTAAGATCAGTACCTAGGTGAGTGAGAACTAGGGTCAATGGAATCTTACTCATCTAGAAACCTATTTGGAATTGTGCAATTTCTCACAAAATCATATTGTTTTTTCAACTTTCATTGATGTACCTTTTCTACAATGAAATTTTCAAATATATCTAAATGGATTAAATCCATAAATCTTGTTTGCTTTGATTCATACTTATAACGATTATCAAAATCTTGAGTTGTAAGGTACATTTTTCCTCTATAAGACATTAAATACAAAATTGAGTTTCCAAACGATGAGTATATTAGCCTTCTACAATCAAGATTTTGTGACATTAAGTCCATGTTTTTGTATGTACAAATAGAACACAATGAATATAATGGCATCTGTGCTTTGTAGTGGTGTGACACATAAAACTAATACCGAATGATTATTTCTTGTGATATCCTTCCTCAAAGTTACAAAATGAGCATCTCCACAAGAATTACATGTATATGAGAAATTGTATTTTGGATTGGAGAAATAACATTAGGGTGAAGGAGAATATTTTCACTAAAATAATGGAAAAGGACTAGTTGTATAAGAGAAAGTGCAATTGGAAGTTCTTGAAAGTTCATGAAAGTGATAGATACCATTTTAGCCCAAGAAGAGCCACCTAAGATCTCTTATGCATTAATTGTAAGTCTCCATTTAAATGAATTTCAAGTAACAAATGAACAAGGACAATGAAATTGCTTTATATTAGAGCTCATTTTGAAGTTCATGAAAGTCATCTTATTTCCTAAACCTTCCCTTCAACTTCATATCCTACAAATGTAAGAAGATATTCCATGTTTATTTTTGATGGATTGGAGTAACCATTTGATTTGGCTCATGATCTAATTGATTTAGTGTAATTTTTTCACTTGTATTTTTAGTAAATTACCAGGTTTGATATAGCCTTATAAAAATCCTGCCATCTTAGTGATATAATTGAAGGTTCAAGGTTCCTACAAAATATTAGCAAGACACACTACAATCAAATAATGATAAACTACAAATACAATAATTTTCCTTTCACTACTTCAATATGCCCAACGTAACCTTTAATGGAAGAGTTCAAATTGCAGACAAATTTGAAAACAATAATATGAAAACAAACAAATAACTTATCAAATATTTCAAAACAATGTGTGGAACACACAATTGTAGAATGGGGCATTGGTTAGGTTGGAGGAAAGCATGGTTGAACTTGATCTCTTGATATTTCACTACACATCTCCAACAAAAATGAGATCTTGATATTTTCATTATGCATCTTCAACACAGTTGGAAAACGACTACAAATGAAGATGAGGCCCCATATGATTTTCAAATTTTGTTAAAGATTAACGTGGATAACTAGAAATGGCATCAAAGATTGTATCTTATAGGTGGAGTTAACACAAGTAATGTTAACTTATTTATATTTGCAAGGTCTAATATTCATAAGAATAATTTTCAAGGCATGCTCCCTCCACATTCCTGAAATTCTCAATAATGTTAACGCCCACTCTCTTACATTAATATTTATTATTGTTTTTTTAAAATAGATATATTTCATTGATCATGCAATGAATAGGAGAGTTTATAGAATTGATAATTCGTCACAATTGTCGACACTTCGTCATTATTGCAACGAATTATTCGCCGCAAAAAATAGAATAGGTCATTTCTCTTGCAACTAAGAGGAGCGTCGATAGTATTTATAGTTCATCGCAACTATTGAAACTTCATTGCTGAAAATATGATAGGTCGTTTCTCTTGCGATGAAGAGGTCCATCGATAGTATTCATATTTCATCACAAGAACTACTAGGTTCTTCATAACAGTAGTGAATGATCGTTATCATCAATGATACCTTATGCTTGAATAGTTCATCGCAAGAAATACCCTGGTCGTCTCTCTTGCGATGAGAATCCTCAGTTTTCATTATAGCAATGATCATCCTCAGTTTTCATTATTGCGACAATAACCATTTTCCCTCTCTCATGCAATGATCAACATAAGTCATCTCTCTTGTGACGACCACCATATGTCATCTCTCTTGCAATGAATTCCTTGGGTCCGTTCTCTTGCGATGTTAGCCTAGGTTCATCGCACTTGCCACTAAACGTGAAGAGATGTTTGAGACGACCAATATTCATCACAATATCCATGACATAAAGTTGCAAGAGCGTTGAAATGGTCATCACAAAATGACCCAAATTTACTAGTGACGAGTAATGAGCTAGTCTGGTGATGATATCGAGGAAAATTCACATTAGATGGTGATGATCCCAATGTTGCATGATGATAATCCCAATGTTGCATCTAGAATCCACTCAACTGATCAAACTAAAGTGTGGACTAAAGAGAATATTATCCTAGAGCAATATTCTCCCTAAAATATAGGAGACTGAATAATGACTAATAAAAACAAGGAAAACCTTAGGAAAAATAAATCCTAGGTGTGTGTGAAGTATATCCAACAATCTATATATATATCTATCTATCTATATATATATATATATATATATATATATAACATTTCCTTCATGTATTGTTTCTAGGGTTTCCATGTTTCATATCAGACACTCATATTTTTGTATCCTCTTTGTCTCGTGTCTTCGTGTCAGCTGACTTAGCTAGGGTGACACAATGAACAATTGATTAATGTGATGATATTAATTATATGAGTTGATAATCATTGCGTTTTCACTTTGTGGATGTATAGGAGTAAATTTTGATATCCCAAATTTTACCCTTGGATTTATTTTTAATTAAAACGCTTAAATACTTGCATGGATACTTTATAACTCTTCTACATTAACACCATACCACGATGATGTGAATATTGTACATAATTTTGTTTTGTGGTTAATAAAGAAAAAGATTTAGATTATCTAATCTTGAGAACCTATAGGGGATATGATACTTGTAACACACCCATGATGGGTAAGAAATAATAAAAAAGAAATCGTTCTCCTTTCACGAACAAATCCTCTCTTTCTATGGTTCCTAAATTGGAAAGTCGGGGAATCAACCTAAACTCCCAATGATTGGCCCTTCTTACTCCTCGAGCTGAATAATCTCTTCAATTCCCTACTCGAATATTTAGTACATATCCACATGTCCTTTTATGAAAACTACACCCGCACAAACAAGCACTGAGTGCGAGTTCTCTCCACGTGACGACTTGTTGTGAACCAAAATGCACTTCGTGACTTCGCATGTTGAGTAATCGGGCATGATCCAACTCTAACTCTTCAACTCCCTAACTCTCGAACTAGAGCCTAGCACGTGTTATCTCCTCTGTTATCCTTCTCCAATGTGACCTCTGACTATGACCTGAGGCCAATCTCATGAGAGCTTTGCGAATTTTTGTGTCATTTGCATGTGATCCAACCTTGACTTTTCTAATTATATGCTCACCTCAAATCGATGGTCCACAACTTTCCTCAATCCAACAAATCAGATCAACTCATGAGTTCTCACTTTGCGAGTACTCACAACTCTTCCTTCGACTTCCCCAAGTCACAAGGAGAAATGTTGATCTCTCGCCACATGTCCTTCCAAGCATCGACTACTAGGATGAACTCCACTCTTCCCCTTGAAAATTTTCTAAAGTCTAAGTTCTCAAACTCCTGGATCTATTGCCACGTGTCAAATATGATGATGGATGGTTCCGATGAATTCAGAACTTGTCTTGTGCACTTTCCTTGGGATCCAACAACTGTTGGTTCATGCACTTAGATCTAACAACTCAGATCTATTATCCTCTTTTCTGCATGCTACTTCTGTCTATGTCTAATTTGACAGCTCAGATCCTTTCTCGTGAATAAGAAGTTTGCATTTCACAAATTTGGAAAGAAACCTCCTCCATTCTCTACACTCCCGAGTTCTGATTTCCCAAAGTATCTTTGCCAATGAAATCAATCAATGGTTCTATATTTCCTTACATAGGAGACTCACTATATCTCCTGATATTTTTGAGTGTTGAATAATTTTTCTCCCTTATCCTCCTCACAGTTTAACTCGATCCAATGACACATGGCTATCAATGCTTCTCCCTTGAAGGATTTCTATCGTTCGTCTAGGATTTCAATGACTCCTTTTTTCAAACTTGCGAAGACTAAGGGAGTGGAGGCATTAACGCATGTACTCCTTCTCCAAATCTAATGGTCACAATAAACCTTGTATTCTCCCAAACGGGTCTCGTCTGCTCATCTTCGAAATGAAGAGATATTCCCTTTTGACACTTGAATCTCACTATTCTTCCTGAGATTTTGTTGGCTATGAAAGGCTTAAGAGTTTTGTGCTCTTTCTCTTGAACTTAATGCTTGGAATAATTCTTCTGCACACCTGTTACATTAATTACTCAACTCTAGAAATTAAGATGGTCTCGGTCTCTTCCCACCTTGCAGAGATTCGGTGCATACATGAACTACCTCTCTTGAGATTAATAGACTCCATCCTTGCAGTGATTGTGGGATTCAACCTCCACAATCAGTGAAGTACTCACTCGACTCTAGGATGGTGATGAAATTCCCTAGGGAAAGTGATTTCGAGGAATTAAACTAGAGCATAAGGGAAAAATCAAGCAGATGTAAACATTCTCAAGGAACGAACACATGCTCTTAACTTAATCATTCAATACAAAAACCATTTATATGCACATAAATGCAAGCATGCATCCATTATTTGCAATTCAAAGCATAAGGCATATAGACACTTATTAGAACCATAAGGCGTGATGCCACTGCTGAGAGGGATGCTCGTTTCCACCCAACCATAGGCTCAGTCACTCCCAATGGATTTATCACTGGCCACCCTCGAGCTTAGGCCACAAAGCTTTGAGATTCAATATCTTACTTCCATATCAATGAAAGTTAGGGACAAAGGTTACTCTCCTTCTCCCAATATAGGAATAGATAGGGATGAAGGTTACTCTCCTTCTCCCAGCTCTGTTTCTATTCTTTGTGATCAGAACTCACTTTTTTTCTTTCAATCCTTCCTCAGACCCGAGAGCTTCAACTCTCATCTCTGCACTATTCACAGGTCCTCTCTACCCACACCATGCTTCCATTCTTTCCTTTCTTAGCAATATTGCATGTGGCTCAAATTCCTCAGTATGTGGTCAAGTCTGGAAGCCTTACAGATGGGCAGCCTGCCCCATCTCGTCATTAACTCTTGAGGAGAGCTTCCCACCTACCAACCTAACAGGAATTCATTCCTGGTCAGAGGGTTGTTCTGATCTTGAGCAATTTAAATCCAACATGGTACTGGTTCGGTGGAGGTTAACGCAACCATTTTGGGTCCCCTCCACCACCTTTTCATTAGCAATCATGGTCTCTCTTAGCACATCCCCTTCACAACATTCATGCAATATGTATCCATTTTCTATTAAAATAAAAAAATTTACATTCATACACCTTTTATTCAAACGTCTATCAAAACAATCATTCACACCTTTGAGTTTTCCATAGTTCCCTGGCCAATATAGTTATACTTACAGACTAGGGGAAATAGGGTGTCACAATTCCCTCCCCCTTAAAGGAACATCATCCTCGATGTTCTATCTATCAACATGATATGTATGTATAGAGGTAAACAAAATTTGATATCCCTGTCTCATGGCACCTTCCATTTCCCATGTAGCCTCATCTGGGCCAAAGTGTTTCCACTGCACCTTGACTTGTGTAATGGTTCGGTTCCTAAGTGAGGTTTCCTTCCTGTCTATTATTCATTGGGGTTCTGGCAGGAATTCTCCCTTCGGTTCCACCTGGATCACAGACCAGTCAATTATATGATTAAGATCATGTACATATTTCTTCAATAATGAAACATGGAAAACATTATGTTCCTTTATAGCAGGATGAAATGCTAGCCTATAGGCTACAGTTCTGCTGGCAGCCATTTTGCAATTTTATCTTTTCCTTACAAGCTGCCTACACAAGGGTTTTTGAACCCTCAATACTCATCACATTTTTTTAAATAAAACAACACTATCATCTTTGCTTTCACATATATGCTTCTTGTTTTCATTTTCATGACTGCAAGCATGAAAACCTACAGCTGGAAGTCATGTTGGTTGCATTAGAATGATCTTTTGAATTATTATGAATCCTTTTGTTCATATGGTCATAATTTCTTTTACCTCCAACTCACTAATGGTCATACATTTATCAAAACACCGAACCTTTATTCACTTTGCATTTTTGTTAATATGGTTTCGATTTATAAGTTCGTGATGCAATTATATTCAGGTGTCTTTGATTGAATCCTTGATGCAGTGGTGATATGATATTCTGTTGTCTTTGATCAAATTCCTTGGTGCAATGGTTTCATAGAACGCATTAACTTTGTGATTAAGTCCTTGGTGCAATGTTCGATATAGTGGTTTCTTTCAAATCATACAAATACTATTCTTGATTTAACATTCAGACCAATTTTTGGTTATGAGCACCATGGTTTTCAAACGGTTATTTGATATTTCATTTGGTCAAAATCTTTTTCATTATGCATTTTATGGCTTTCAATGATTATGTGATAATCCATTTGACATTTGGCTTACAATGCTTTGGATTGTGATGCGAATGAAATTATTACCAAGGTGTCGTCGATTGTACATGCCAACATGAATATTTTGCATGGTTTCAATTCACCCCACCACCCTCGCATGCATAAGCATTAACGTCTGCCTTGCACCTCGGGCTACCTCTGCTTTTTTTGAGAAAACTATGGGAATTAGTCCTGTGTCTACCCTATCAAACCCCCTCACTAATTACCTTGTTACTGTGTGCTATCTTCTATGGCTCCTGTAGTGTGAATTTAACCCCATGGTGTTCAGAGTCTGTTATTGTTTGATAATACCAGAGAAGGCTGCTTAGGCTAACCCCGTAATTGCCTCCCAGAGACACATTTTTGCATGAGCGATTATGGGCAAATGGTTTTGAATCAGATCCAACCCTTGAAAACCCAGAACCGAAATTAGCCCCTTTACCTTCATTGTGAGAGGTTTCCTCATAAATCAGGTTATTACAAAGATATAGCTTGTCCTTTAGAGGTAAAATCTCAATTTTTCTCTATGGCTGAAGGGAGCGTTTTGGTCTATTTTCAAGTGTTGAAACATCTATAACTTCTCCAGGCCTATGCATTAGCATCCCATAGCACCCCTCTCACTCATCCAGCCATGTGGCTTAGCTTCCCACTATGAACCCTTGATCAATTCAAAGGATATTCAACCAATCTGCCAGCAATTTTTACATCTACAGGACATGTGATTTTTAAAAGAAAAAGACGTGTAAGCAGTTACAACCATCATGATTTGATTTGATTTCACAATGGCTGGTATGATTTTGTTTAATTTTAGCATGATTTTGTCTTTCTTAAATTAGTATAAACGATTTGGTTTGTTTTGAATTAGCATAAAGGATTGTGTTTTCTTTGAATTAGTATAAAAGATTTGTTTGATAAATTGAATATAGTTCTATTTTGATTGAATTAATTTAATACGATTTTTTTTGTAAATATGACTAGCTACAGAATCGTGAGATTCTGTAGCTAGTCATAAAATTTGAATTTCTATTGATTTTATAAATGAACACAATCTGAACATCATGTATTTTTATACATCTACAAGTACACACAAATTTCAATGGGAATTAGATCTGTTGTGGCATCTTTGAACATGTTGTTTCTTTACACAATTTTGGATTAGGATGTTAGTCTTAGATGGAAATAGAGATCTGGGAGATTGTTCCCATATTTTTTGCAAACAGTTTTGATAATTTCCACAAGGAATGTTTTATCCTGTGTCCTTTATATACCTATTATTTTTTGCAAACAATCCATCACTGTTGGGAGAATAGAGACTATGGGTTGACGATTATACAGACTTGAATAGAAGTGGATTTGTTGTACGGCTTTAGCTTCAATTAATCTTACTTTTGTTCAAGTTTCTGTGCATTTTAATTTGTAATCAAATTATTGACTACTTTAGATATCAATATTTGTTACAGGTTAATGCTATATGAATTAATCTTTCTCCATATTTGATGTATCTCATTTTACTTACAAAAATTACCTTGTTCTAATTTAATGAATAGAAGGTTTATCTTCTTTGTTAAATGAACAGTTGTGTACAAATCTTTGCACAGGGATTTATCTAAATGTGATGATCTATAAACTATAAAATTGTTGTTGCTATATCTCTTGTTTGTTCTGACATTTGTATTCAAGAGTGTCGTTGCTTCCTGTTTACAAGAATCTTTTTGCAAAATCTGGTGTGGGTTTCCCCCATCAAACAGCTAAATCAAATACAGTGCACATGACAAATAGGAAGCGCTAATTTCAGGTCAGTTTGTTATTTTATTTTAATAGTTTAATTAATTCATTGTAGTTTAGACAAATATATAATACAAATTGTTGTTTTTATTACTTAGTTAGATAGCTATCATTTCACTTCCTATTTATAAAATTTATAAAAAATAAAAAAATATTGAACAATAGCTTCGTTGTCAATTCATACATGATTTTCGTAGGTTTTCGATTAAAAATTTGCAATTTGTGAATACTGTACATATCATAGAAATATAAATAGATCCAGGTGTTGTATATTTAATAAGTAAAATTATTTTTCTATTAGTTAGCAAACTGTGAATATATATTAGACCTGTATATAATTCACAGTAGTTGTTTTTCACTTAGATTAGTTTCATTAGCTTAGTTTTTTTTATTTCATTTTCCTAGGACTTAGATCGGCTAACGGAGCCGCTAAACCTGTCAGAGTGGATTAACCCAAATAGCTTGGATTATTTAGACAACCCCGGACTGGATCCACCCCTCCAGTTGACGAGCGGTCAATTTCGCCCGTCAACAAATGGTGCTAGAAGGAGGCATGACTAACAAGCTGGCCTTGTAGGAGCCTTTACTTTAAATGTATTCAATTTCCCCCATGGCTCCCCAAATCACTGTGTTGGAACATGCTTTCAACTTCTCATTACCCAATGTTCCTAACGAGACAGTCTCACGCTTGTCCAAACTCACCTTTGATGGTGGAGGAAATACATCTGCTAAAGACCACCTTAACAAGTTTTGGTACAAATGCATCAAACATGACATCTTAGATTTAAGAGTTTTATGCAGACTTTTCTCTTTTAGTTTTAAAGGTCGAATCAAACATTGGTTCAAATCCTTTCGAGCATGTCACATTTTTTATTGGTTTCAATTTGTACATGAGTTTCTAGATGCTTTTGAAATTTATGATTTTGATCAATTATGTGAAGAATTTCATACTTCGCTAATCAACGCCGATTCATCTTCAGAAGACTTTTTGACAAGAGTCTATCATATCCTCTGTAAATTTAATCTCGATGACATGTCATTTGCATTAAGTCTCTTCTGTGATGCTTGCATCCCTTCCATCCAGTCATGTTCAAGCACGAACGAAGAACTAATTGCAAATCCTATCACTCAACTGCAAGAACAATTCTTTTCACAAGAAGAGAAGAATCCTTCTGACAATGTTGAACAAGATAGGGAGGTAGAATCTATTGACCAAGTTCTTATTGACAACCAAATTGGTTTTTCCTCTGAATCATTGTATTTTCAGTCTTCAACCAGTATGGAAGAAGATTCATTTCTGGGTCAAGGTGAATATCCTCATTCTTGTAACTCATGCTCTAATCAACAGTTGAAATCAGTCATTGAAGAACACTTAAGTGATGAAAATCATCTTGAATGTTCTAGTACCCCTATGAAACTGATTAGAGAAAAAGATATGCAACTAGAAGAAGAAACCTTAAACCCTCATCCTTAAAATGCACTTTGTTCACAGGAAAGACTAGATGCTTGTCACATAAATTTTGAATTATCTATCGCACAAAAGGCAAATCCAGATGATCATATCATGTTGAGGTATTCGTCACCAAAACAGAGTAAGAGTTTTAAAGAAGGTGAAGATAAATCTCTTGAGAATACCATTGTTAATTCAAGAGATTCTTTTTATGTGCTTATGTCTAATTCCTTTTATTCTTTATATCCTGATCTCTTCCTAGACTCTGTTGGACTTGACACCTTACCTACAACATCCTACTCTTTTCCTCCACAATCATATCCTTTCAATATTCTAAATTTTGGTGAAACTAATTCCAAACCTAACAATGAAAAACTTAGTTTTGATGCTTGTTCACTTTCATCACTCAGATGGGAAAACAACATGTTGCGAGATGATTTTACACAGTTTATTGTTGAAAAAGACAATGCATTATATCTTATGGACATCAAACGTTCTACATTTCATATTCCTTCTTTGCTTAGCTCGAATCTTAATGTTTATACTTCACATCTTGAAATGATCAATCTCATTGAAGGAAACATTCAAATCCATGATCTAATTGATTGCACGAATCCTCCTATGATGAGTTTCCCATTGATACATTCATTTCATCAAAGTCATGGTTTGCATCCTCATTTTTGTGACAGGATCTTAGGATGGCTTGAATATACATATATAAAAAATGTCATAATAAAGACAAAATCAAGCTTTCTTTCTTTTTACCTAAGTATCTTGGAAGTAGGCGTGACATATTTCTTTTAGATCCTCCATGTGAAGAAATTAATGAACACTTAGAGAACTGATCCGGCGGGATCTTTTATGATTATGGTTGAGTTTTAAACTTGCATGAATAATTTAACCATTTGAGAATTTAACAAAAGAATGAGGAAAAGAAGAGGATTATATCAGTCAAATACACATATGCAGATCTGAAAACAATAATGAAAAGCAAACCATAAGAACGCAGGTTGATAACGGAGTTCGGCACAATGTTTGCCTACGTCTCCGGGCCTTTTTCCTGTGGGGGAGGCTTCTTTATTTCTTCTCAAGTGCTCAAAATTACATCTCAGCAATGCCAAA
>CBVK0100515415.1:0-13780 GCA_900067695.1 Picea abies
TGATGATTATGAAGGTAAGTGTGATATGTTTATGTCATTTGTTGATATATCAACATTCTAATTAATAATGTTTGATTTTGTTTCCGTTGCAGGATTGGAGTTACTCTGATGGCTACATTGGAAGCATGAATTCACGTAGTATCCTGATTTGTTTAATAGTTAGGGTAGGTTTAGGAATAGGTTTTCTTTTCAATTGTATTTCTCACTATTTCTCTTTGTAATAATGCAGTGATGAACGCAAGTGGGCACACCACGAGAACCATAATACGGCTGTTGTCAGGGAAGTCCCCCTGATCCTTTTCTCTTTACTTCTAGTTGAACATTTATTTTCAAAAACACAGTATTGTCATGAAAATCTTAAATGGAAAGTAAAGAGATAAATAAATCTGAATCAACCCTGACCCAAAGTACCACGAGTAACATTGTTTTCCCATCAAACAGGATTTTCCTACTTTCTTTCAGTTTCCGAAGGGATTTTTTGCCTGAGGTTTTCAGATGCACCTTTTGTACATATTTTCTTTTGTTTTTTGAATTTCTTTGCTTTCCAATTTTTCTTCGTTGATGTTTTTCATTTCCTTTTATGCTTACTAGTTTTTGCTTTTGAAATACACATACCTGCATTATGAGCTGTTTAGAAAAAGAAAACAGAAAAACTTTTCCTCTGAAATGACTGTTGAAAAGTTGTCTAAATATCAATTGTGATATGCTTATGAAATTTACAGCCATGTCAAGGAAAGCATGTTGTTTGAAAGAAGTTTATTGATTTTAATATGTGAGTGAAGCCTGTCACGAGCATCTATTTTCTTCTTACGTTGTCCCCGTTTCTTAAGGGAATACCTCAGAAGATGTATCCCTGCCTTTGAAGGTCGGTTTTGTAAACAAACCATCTCTGAATCTTAATGAAGGACAGTTAAAAAATTCTCTCAAGGTCTGTAAAAATATGTCCAAAATATCATAATTTTCAACATCACCCTGCTCAATTATATATCTTTAAAAACTAAATAAATCATTAAAAGAGCTGTGGGAAGTGCTTGTAAACCCGTCGGAATACTGAACAGGTTTGCTGGTAGCAGGTAAATGCATGCATGATGCCAAGACAACTTCACCAGGGTACTGAACAGGCCCACTGGCAGCGAAGCAATGTCAGGTATATGCAAATTTGCAAATATGGAATCTCTTGACCTTAAAATGTCCTTTATTCTGATATGGAACTTCCTGGCAGGATACAGATATTAGAGTGGGTTAAATGGCAACCCTGTCGAGGATATGGATGCCTACTAGCAGCATTGGCCCTATCAACGGTATTGAAGATTTTAGCCTTAATATCGTGACTCACTTTTATTAAGACTGTTATCAGTTTTCATCTTTTAAAATAACCAGCTGGAATTTTTATGATTAATGATGATGTTTAAACAATTTTCTGGTGGTTTTTGAGTTAGAATTATTCTCATTATCCTAATCTAGATTTGTTCTTTTGGCAGAGATAACTGCTTCTACCAGTTTGTCACCATTTTTGGCAGTCATTTTGCAATTTTATCTTTTCCTTACAAGCTGCCTACACAAGGGGTTTTTAACCCTCAATACTCATCTCATTTTTTTAAATAAAACGACACCATCATCTTTGTTTTCACATATATGCTTCTCGTTTTCATTTTCACGATTGCAAGCGTGAAAACCTATAGTTGGAAATCATGTTGGTTGCGTTAGAATGATCTTTTGAATTATTGTGAATCCTTTTGTTCATATGGTCATAATTTCTTTTACCTCCAACTCACTAATGGTCATACATTTATCAAAACACCAAACCTTTATTCACTTTGCATTTTTGTTAATATGGTTTCGATTTATAAGTTCGTGATGCAATGATATTATGGTATCTCTGATTGAATCCTTGATGTAGTGGTGATATGATATTCTGTTTTCTTTGATCAAATTCCTTGGTGCAATGGTTTCATAGAATGCATTAACTTTGTGATTAAGTCCTTGGTGCAATGTTCGATATAGTGGTTTCTTTCAAATCATACAAATACTATTCTTGATTTAACATTTGGACCAATTTTTGGTTATGAACACCATGGTTTTCAAATGGTTATTTGATATTTCATTTGGTCAAAATCTTTTTGGTTATGCATTTTATGGCTTTCAATGATTATGTGATAATCTATTTGACATTTTGTTTACAATACTTTGGATTGTGATGTGAATGAAATTATTACCAAGGCGTCGTCGATTGTACATGCGAACATGAATTTTTTTCATGGTTTCAATTCACCCCACCACCCTCGCATGCATAAGCATTAACATCTACCTTGCACCTTGGGCTACCTCTGCTTGTTTTGAGAAAACTGTGGGAATTAGTCCTATTTCTACCTTGTCAAACCCCCTCACTGATTACCTTGTTGGCTATGTGTTGTCTGCTATGGTTCCTGTAGTGTGAATTTAATCCCATGGTGTTCAGAGTCTGTTATTGTTTGATAATTCCAGAGAAGACTGCTTAGGCTAACCCTGTAATTGCCTCCCAGAGACACGTTTTTGCGTGAACGATTATGGGAAAACTGTTTTGAATCAGATCAAACCTTTGAAATACTAGAACCAAAATTATCCCCTTTACCTTCATTGCAGATGGTTTCCTTATAAATTGGGTTATTACAGAGATATAGCTCATCGTTTAGAGGTCAAATCTCAATTTTTCTCTGTGCTGAAGGGAGCCTTTTGGTCTATTTGCAAGTGTTGAAACATCTGTAACTTCTCCAGGCCTATGCATTAACATCCCACATCACCCCTCTCACTCATCCAGCCATGTGTCTTAGCCTCCCACTGTGAACCCTTGATCAATTCAAAGGATATTCAACCAGTCTGCCAGCAAGTTTTACATCTACAGGACATGTGATTTTTAAAAGAAAAAAATGTGTAAGCAACTACAACCACCATGATTCGATTTGATTTCACAATGGCTAGTTTGATTTTGTTTAATTTTAGCATGATTCTATCTTTCTTAAATTAGCATAAACGATTTGGTTTTTTTTGAATTAGCATAAATGATTGTGTTTTCTTTCAATTAGTATTAAAGATTTGCTTGATAAATCGAATATAGTTCTATTTTGATTGAATTAATTTAAAACGATTTTGTTTGTAAATATGACCAGCTACAGAATCGTGAGATTCTATAGCTAGTCATAAAATTTGAATTTCTGTTGATTTTATAAATGAACACAATCTGAACAACATGTATTTTTATCCATCTACAGGTGCACACGAATTTCAATGGGAATTGGATCTGTTGTGGCATATTTGAACATGCTATTTCTTTACACAGTTTTGAATTAGGTTGTTAGTCTTAGGTGGAAATAGAAATCTGGGAGATTGTTCCCATATTTTTTGCAAACAATTTTGATAATTTCCACAAGGAATGTTTTATCCTGTGGCCTTTATATACCTATTTTTTTTGTAAACAATCCATCACTACTCGGAGAATAGAGACTATGGGCTGATGATTATACAGACTCAAATAGAAGTGGATTTGTTGTACAACTTTAGCTTCAATTTATCTTACTTTTGTTCAAGTTGTTGTGCATTTTAATTTGTAATAAAATTATTGACTACTTTAGATATCAAGATTTGTTACAGGTTAAATGTGATATGAATTAAGCTTTGTCCATATTTGATGTATCTCATTTTACTTACAGCAATTACCCTGTTCTAATTTAATGAATAGAAGGTTTATCTTCTTTGTTAAATGAATAGTTATGTACAAATCTTCGCACTGGGATTTATCTAAATGTGATGATCTGTAAACTATAAAATTGTTGTAGCTATATCTCTTGTTTGTTCTGTCATTCGTATTCAAGAGCGTCGATGCTTCTTTTTTACAAGAAGATTTTTGCAAAATCTGTTGTGGGTTTCCCCCATCAAACAGCTAAATCGAATACAATGCACAGGACAAATAGGAAGCGCTAATTTTAGGTCAGTTTGTTATTTTATTTTAATAGTTTAATTAATTCACTGTAGTTTAGATAGATATATAATATAGATTTTTTTTTTTACTACTTAGTTAGATAGCTATCATTTCACTTCCTGTTTATAAAAGTTATAAAAAATAAATAAAAAATTGAACAATAGCTTCGCTGTCAATTCATACATGATTTTTGCAAGTTTTTGATTAAAAATTTGCAATTTGTGAATACTGTACATATCATAGAAATATAAATAGATCTAGGCATTGTATATTTAATAAGTAAAATTATTTTTCTATTAGTTAGCGAACTGTGAATATATATCAGACCTGTATATAATTCGCAGCAATTGTTTTTCACTTAGATTAGTTTCATTAGCTTAGTTTTTTTTCTTTCATTTTCCTAGGACTTAGATCAGCTAACGGAGCTGCTAAACCCATCGGAGTGGATTAACCCAAACGTCTTGTGTTATTTAGACAACCCCGAACCGGATCCACCCCTCCAATTGATGAGCGGTCAATTTCGCCTATCAACAAGTTCCCACTCTATCTAAAACTTCAAAGTGTCCACAATATCAAGGTGCCAATTTGGCACCAGATCCCATTTTGAGGGAACTCTTCCTAGGTCTAAATCTGAGATAGACATGGTATCCAGTCTTGAAATCTCTTGGAGTCCTCTTTCTATCAACATAATGTTTCTGTCTATCCTAAAAAATCTTCATATTTTGTCTTATCTGAACCACTTGTTGTTCCATTTCTTTCATCATGTCGGGTCTGATTGTAATTTTCTACACTGGGTTACTCTAGATGATTGGAATCTTGCACTGTCTACCATAGAGGGCTTCAAAAGGGCTCATCGTTATCATGTCTTCTACTATTTGGTTCACTCTTTCTATATTTCCATCATTTTGAGGGTAATAGGTTGTGTTGAACAACAATTTAATCTCAACACCGACCATTAGGGATTTCCAAAAGTTTGAAGTAAATTTGGTATCTTTGTCAGATAAAATTTCCTTGGGCATGCCATGCAGTTTAAATATCTCCTTCATGAATATGTTTCCAATATCTATTGCCTTGCAAGTTGACTTGATAGGGATGAAATGAGCATTCTTACTCAATTTTTCCACCATGACCATGATGGCATCATTTTTCTTGGTCGACTTTGGTAATCTGGTGATGAAATCCATGGAGATGGTTTCCCATTTCTATTCTGGGATTGGTAGGGGATGTAACAATCATTTTGGGTGTCGAGGTTCTGCCTTAACTTGTTGTCATTATATGCACTTAGCTAGATAGTTATTTATGTATTTCTTCAACCCAGGCCAATAGAATTGTTTCCTAGTGGTCGTGATCATATTCTAATATCTTGTTTGACCAATATATGGTCTCTTATGGAGTTCATCTATTATGAACCTCTTCAAGTCATCACAGTTTGGAATATACAATCTATTTCTGCAAATCATCAACCCTTCCTTGAGCATTTGGTAGCCTTCATACTTTATCCCTATAGGCTCTTGTCTTAGGTATGAGGTCACGATCTTGAAGAATGCATCTGTCTCTTGTGCATTTCTGACTCTTTCCCTGACATCCATTTCACAAGTGCTTACTGCTGCTAGATGAATTATTTTTATACTTCTTCTAAGGGCATGGCCACCCTATTTTCCTTTCCCTTGATTTGTTTGATTTAGAAATCAAACTCATTAACAAGAGACATCCACCTAGCTTTCTTGGTATTTAGTTTTGGTTGATCAAAAAGGTGCCTCAACCCACAATGATCTATCATAAGCACAAATATCCTTCCCAGGAAGTAGTGCCTCCAAATTTTTAAAGCATGTACTATGGTCGTCAACTCTATATCATGGGTCACATAATTGATCTCATTATTAGTTAATTTTTGGACTTGCCTAGAAAATTACACGTTCCTCTTGCATAAGGACTCCTCTGAGTCCTTCCTTGCAGGCATCTATACACATGAGGAAATCATTATCCGGGTCTGCAGTATTCAACACGGGTGCATGGGTTAGGAGGTATTTCAGTTCCTGAAATCTTTCTTCACATTTTTATGTCCAAATAAATTTAATCCCCTTTTTCTGAACGACAGTGATTGGGTAGTCAATATTGGAAAACCCTTTTATGAACCTTCTATAGTATCCTGCTAGACCCATGAAGGACCAAATATCAGATACATCCTTTAGGGTCGGCCATTCCGTAATAGATATGATCTTTTCAGGGTCCACTGACACCCCTTCCTTACAAGTGACATGGCCTAAGTAATGGAATTGCTTCTGAAAGAAATTGCACTTGCTAAACTTAGCGTAGAGATGATTCTCTCTTAGTACTTGAAGTACGATTCTAAGATGTTCTTCGTGATCCTCCCTGTTCTTGGAGTATATTAGGATATCATCAATGAAAACCAACACAAATTTGTTTAGGAAATTGTTGATTACATTATTCATCAAGCACATAAAAGTGGCGACAACATTGGTTAACCCAAATGGCACCACCATGAATTCATAGTGACCATACCTCATCCTAAAGTTTTTTTGTGTGGATGTATTCATCCTTAATCTACACTTGGTGGTATCCATACCTTAATTTGATCTTTGATAAGATGGAAGCACCTCCAAATTGGTCAAACATGTCATCGATTCTTTGTAAGGGGTACTTGTTCTTTATGGTTGTCTTATTGACTTGTCTGTAATCTATGCATAGTTGGAGTATGCCATATTTATTTTTCACAAAAAAGATGGGCACTCCCCACGGAAATACACTAGGTTGGATATATCCTTTTTCCATCATAATCTTTAGTTGTATCTTGAGCTCAACCAATCTTAGCGTGCTCATTCTATATGGAATTCTAGATGCTGGTATTGCTCCTGCTGTAAGTTCTATAGAGAATTCGATATCCCTTCTCGGAGGTAGACTTGGTACCTCTTATGGAAACACGTCATTTTATTCTCTTAATATGGGGTGGTCCTCTAGGTTTGGTTTTTCATTATCAATAGATTCTAGTACCTATATGGAATATAAGGAACACCCCTTTCTGTAATACTTTTTCACTTGAAGGGATGATATTTGTCGAACTGAGATAGGCTTCTGAATCCCTTAGAAGGTCATTTTTCTCCCTTCTTCATTTACACATTCTAAAGTTTTATTATAACAATCCATTTTAGTTTTATAAGAATCCAACCAATCCATACCAATCAACATGTCATAAGATCGCAGGGGAAGTATGTTAAGGGTTGCTTGGGTGGGAAATACACCCATGTTATCGGACTAATTGGTAGGTGCAGACACTAACATATCTCCCTAGATCCACCTGGATCTAGAACAAAACAGGACAGGACATGACTCTTTCCCTAAGTTATGACCATTGAATTAGCTAGTAGGGAGGAACAAGTAACATACCTTTGTATCGATTCCTAGGGTCTCTGTTTCTCCTGCTTTGCTCGGGTGCTCTCGTGAGGTTGAGACCAAGACAACACAAACCAACCAAAGTGAAGATAGCAAAATATATTCAATCATCAACTTATGTGTATGATCAAGAAATTACACAATAAAGTAAGAATGACTTTATCAGAAAAGGGCATGCTACTATATCATATTAATCGAAAGTAGAAGATACAAACTGATCGCCTTGATGTCACAAGCTTCCTTTCGATGACTCTTAGTTCCAACACACACACACTTGCTCGATCCTTGCATGAAGAAAATCCAATTCCTCTTGATAGAATTGCTAGAGTCTCCAAGCTCCTGTTGAAGCTAGGTCTTTCACACAATTATTTCACCAATTCTCTAATGAATCTTGCTTAACCTTTTCAGAGAATTCCATCAATATATAGGAGAGGATGAGATGGTTACTTAGATAAGAATGATCCCACAATATCAGGGAAACCAGTACAAAGATAACCATTCGAATGCCAACCCATTCTCTAGAAGATTCCCTTCTAGAACCATCGAGACTTCATCTTTTTCCAAGATTTAGAACAAGTTTTCACCCTGTCTATGTAGCACAGTGCAAGAAATTCACACCCTAGATGAAGGCAGCCTGCGAGAATGGGTCATTCTCACACCCTAGGATATAAGCAACCTGCGAACTCTCTTCAAAAATATGTTTTCTGGGAAGAGATGAATGTCACTTTTCTCAGGAGAAAGTTATTATTAGGAGTTTGAGTACACCATCAAGATGACCAAAATCATGGGCAATAGAATGCCCTCCAAAGTATGAGGCCAGAATCAGTGACAGTCGAAATACTTTGTAAACTGTGTGTGTGTATCAGCAACCAGGAGCGCACTTAATCAGAAACCTGTGAACAACCAAGCATCTGTAGAACATCATATTAAATCAGAGGTAGGCATTCCCATACTCAGATCACAGATGGATGCCATTATAAGCATAGGTCATGGCCACCAATCATACACTATGGATCCACGGCATCAAAATATAGCATAGCCACCAGGAATACACTGTGGATCTATGCAAGAAAATTCAAACTGAGATGACATAGCCACAAGACATACAAAGTGGATATATGTGTCACAAATTATATATATTCCATTGCAACCTAGACAAAGAGATGATATCTAGGGTCTTCAATCCTGTTGCCCAAAAGTATGAATCTAACCATGTGATTACATGTGTTGAAGTCAAACATGGTAGAAACCACTTGATTATCGGTCATTGATGAAACAATGAACAAGTGTGAGGGAAATCACCATTAATGTCAATGACTCCCAAGGTACACTAGTACAATCCTTTGAATGTGAATGAATGAGTTGAGGTTGAACATTCGACGAAATCTTTTGATCAGGGGTCAATGATGTAAAACCACTGTCAAAAGTGAGGAAACCTTCCATTGAGGCATGCAAGTTCCAAGGTACCAAAGAATTTCTAAGTCTTGTTTCTGGATAATGAGATGAAGTCGACGGAACAAAACTCGTCACAGGAAAGCCTTGCTATATCCCCCATCAATGACATGAAATGAGTAACAAATTGTGAAGGTGAAACAAAGTATGATGTAAGTTGGACTGGACATAGGGAAGGCCGACATGGAGAGAATGGACAACTACAGATGGCTGACTCAATAGAGGTTTCAGATGAACTTCTCTTGAACATATGAACGACATGACCAATGATTTGGCAACATTGACTCAGAGACGACGTAGGGTATGACCTTGTAGCAAATCGAATGAGAGACAAATGGATTTCCCAAACTGGCTTCAAATAATGAATAGGGGTTGTCATGTTCAAGAGCGAAACTTACCGCCAATTAATATGAATACGAGAACACATCCTTTTCCCAAATTTCCCCCCACCATTTTTGGCGAGTACCTCTTTATTTTTATGCAAGCTTGAGGAGGATAACATATGATTGTTGATATAATCTTATCCTTTGGATAAGTCCTTCGGAGTATGTTTAACTAACCCTAGAAAGGAGTGGTTCGGTCCCATGATGGGTCTGTCGATGTTTATTTAACGATTCCAAAGATAGAAAACTCAAAGGTTTTTCATGATTATAGAGTCTAGAAAAACACTTAAAAGAGAACTCTCTCAGTTCCTTTTTCATAAAATAGTCTGATGAGACCGAAAAAGAGATAAATTATCACCCAACAGACACTTTCTTCATATACTTTAACAAGCGTGAAAATAGCAAGGTTGCTTGACTATCTTTTCATGTTTAGAGAGTCTGAAAAGAACTTAAAGAGGAATCCAAGGGGTTTCCTTTTTCGTATCACCTTGTGGAGCCCAAAAAGGTGACAAAAGTGTGCTCGATCGTGTTCTCATGTATTTTCGAGCATGAGAATGGACAAAGACCCAACTCAATGTTTTGTACATAAACCATAAAAGGGCATTAGGCATTAGGTTTTAATAAACAAACAATTATAAAATCCAATAAAATGTTAAAAGTAAATATAAAGGGGTAAAAACTCTTTTTACCATATCATTTTAACTTTACCAATATTTGAGCCCAAAAGCCCCTCTTTTACCCTTGAAATTCAGCGTTCGATTGCAGGAGTTATGAGCATCCATTCGATGAACCGTCAGCGACAGTGAGGTAAGATCCTTGTTCTCTACCTTTTCATGGTTTAATTTTTCATTTTCATTGGGAAAAAGCACAGTTTTGAGTTGGTTTTGGGGGCTAAAGTCATGCTCAGCCATTCTTGCAGGTGAGCCACATAGGACCTGCGAGAATGACTCATTCTTGCAGGTGACCCCAAAGGCGCCTGCAAGAAACTTGCACTATGCCTAAAGGGCACCTGCGAGAACCGCAAATTGGAGAAAAAAATTTAAATTTTTGCTTAATGAAAAGATACCAACTGTTGAATAGAGTTATTAACTTTCTTCTTGTGCTTCTTATGTAGGTATTTGGACATAACCATGGTTCTGGAATGGCATGAAAGGGAGCACGAAGAAGATGATGCCATTGCCGGAAATCACTCGACCATCATTTCCTCTTTATGAAACAGTGGTCTTCTGAAGTTCTTTCGTATCCCGGGCATGAGGGCCCAAGTCAGGTTATTGGAGTACCTTGTGCATATGTGGGATCCCGACCAGCAAGTATTCCATGTAGGGGTCCACACATTGTCCATGGATATTGAGGACATTTACTTCTTGAAAGGACTATCATGGCATGGGTACCACATGAGCCTGAATGGTAGCAGAGGTGGTGGACTGCCCATGATTGAGTACTGCCACTTACACTGTGCTCCAAAGGGAGAGAGGAGTAAAGGGAAAGTATCCATTTGGGGAGTGCGATATTTGACCCTCTGCACTATTCTGTTCACCATTGCTCATATGGATGGGAGCACTTCTCGTCACATGGCTCTCTAGAGCTACTTTCAGTATGCCATAGAGTGTACTGAGCCTCAGGTTTTTAACTGGGTAGATGCAGTGCTTCATAGCATGAAGAGGCAGTTGACCAAATGTAGATGAGGTGACCTAAAGCAATTTGGGTACATGTCTTTTTTGGTGTCATTCTTTCTTGAAGGGGTTCCTTTACTGAGGCTACAGGTTGAGTGGGATTTACTAGATCCAACAGATCCAAGAATGCTGAGGTGGTGTCAGCTCATGGCTCGACATGTGGCTGGACCAATTATCAAATATAATGATACCTTCTTCGACTGGTTATGACCATAGATGTTGATGGTCGATGATTATTCTTATGCTAGGTTGGATTTTCAAGGAGATCCAGACTTGGTCCTGCCCAAGGGTGCTTAGTGGGGGGAACTTGGTAAGAAGTACACATTTTTTCCTTTTAAATGCTTTTTTGAATTTTATCATATGCAAATGTTTTTTAAATGTTCATCCAAGGTCTAAATACAAAATTCTTTTTTGGTGACACAGACATGGGACCTTACTGACCTCCTGGTACTTCTCCTATTCAGCAGCGAGGAGAGGTGGCACCAGTACCATGATGGGACACCGAAGATTATGAAGCAGTGGAACAAAACCTAGAGGGTTTGACAACAAATATTCTAGACATGCCCCTTGGAGAGGTTCCACAACATTATCAGCGTCATACAGTAGGAGTTTCAGAGTCCATTGGCCGACTGCTTCATAGGGTTTCCCAGGCAGTCATGTGTTACTGTGAACATCATCCATGACGTCACTTTGTAGAAGCTATGAGATTTAGATTTTGAAATTTTTGTCCTCGGACATAAATTTTTTGTAAAAAATATTTTGATCATTATATATACATACGGATTCTATCGGTTTATCTTGTGTTGTGTGAAAATTGATGTGATTGATTTATAAATGATCCAAATGTCTGTCTAATACATAGTTATCCAATGCATCAGTTAATGTATTTAGACATCTAGGAATATGTTGATATTCAATATAATCAAAATAATGTTCCAAGAGGCGAATTCGCAAATACACCCGTAACAAAGTAGGACTTTGAATAGTCTAGACATTACTTAACTGTAGTACTGCAAGCTAGGTGTTATCACTGAAATTTCGTCTACACATGGCGACAAGAACTCCACATCATCAAAACAGCAATGAAGTCACTCATGGCACTGAATTAATTCCACAGCACTCCAGAAGAGAAAAAAACTATACAAAGTAACCAAAAATTGAAAGGTGCTTTACATCAGCTTGATGTGCGCACATGCACGGGACAAAAACGTGTTTTGTGCGCATGCGCGCCCGACGCACGACTGTCCACACAAAAAGCCATGCATCTGCTAATACGGTGCATTAATTGCATAGGTCGGCCTCTCGACCACCTACAGACTGGCCCCCAAGGTGATTTGACCCTCAAATCGGAGTCGGCTCTGCAAAAATGGTGGATTAAATGACCGAAGTGAACCCTAATGCGCCCCTATTCACACCTAGAGAAGGTTACAAGACCGCCCTTGAAACTGCTATAAAAGGCTATGAGGGCTCATTGTTTCAATAGGGAATTCGAAGCATCATTACGCTGTCCAGATGACTCAGAGCTCAGCCTTTGACAAATAACTCATCAGCAGTGTAACCCAGAGTTCTTTCACCACTCAATTCATTTCTATTTAGTTGTAAGGAAAGCATTGTGTTGAGGGCCCCAAAGAGCCTTCCGCTGGAGGGAGAAGGAACCCCTGGTCCCTCTCTTCTGCGTGCACTCTGGTTTCAATAAAGCACCTGCCTAAAACCTTTGATGACACTTGTGTCTGATGTTTGATGTTCCTTGTCTATTTTTTGTAATGTTATTTGCTTTCAGTTCGTAGTTAGATTATAGTTTGTTTCTATTTCTATTAACCCTTTTGCTCCACATCATCTTGTTCTTCCTTACCAAGCCCAACAGGGCATGCTAGAATTCCCATTTTTGCTCACCCGGTGACGATTCGAACGTGAACAGACTGGCGAGTCTGCTGGGGATTTAGGTATCAAATCCTCCCTCAATTGGGTTTAATTCACTTTCCTTTTTGTTTTATTAACTTGCAGGGACACAAACCGGCCTCCGCCGACTTGCTGATCAGCCGATTCACAGGAGAATCGAGAGAAATTTGTCTGGAGTTTCTTTTTCAGTCATTGATCACAAACGCGCAGGTATTCCACACGACAGACGCGCGCATATGCTCTGGTTGTTAATACTGCCCGCGCGCACGCGCCACACGCGCCTCTGTCCATACTCGTAGTCGCGCATTGGACCTAAATTTTACATTGCAAGGTTTTTGATGTGGGGAAAGTTAGTTTCCTTCTCAAGAATGATGTCATGCATGCTCTAAATACTACACCACTTAGACCCCTCAACTTATAAAGGGGATAGTCAAACAAACATAGGCACTTAGGTGGATAAAAATAATTTTTTCCCTTATTTGATTTTTTCCACGTGGATGGCTTGCTTTGATTTATAATCTAAGTGGAACATCAAATCACATCTAAACTCACATTCGGGACTAGAAGTTGCAAGTAACAACCTTGAGTATGCTCTTCTCTCGCGCCATCAAGCGACCTTGAGAATCAGAAAAAGATTGCGAAAATGATCTGATCTCCCTTTAACAAAAATTTAAAACTTTTAGGAGAGGACAACGGCTCTTTCGAGACCCCTCTTAGTTTCATTTTTCAAACGCATTCTTGTAACGGGCCCATACATGCCCACATGTCAACAAAGCTAGAATAGTGTTTGAATTTTTGCTTTCTGAGATCAAAAAACTAGGAGAGTTTAAAAGTTTGTAATGGGCCCACACATGCCCACATGTTCAATCTAGGATAGTTTCATGCTTTTTCTAGATTAACTCACACATAGGGAGTGAAAGGATGGTAACGGACCATAATGTCCACATGCTAGTTTTCTAGGGCTTTTAAAATTCAGCAAGGTTGTAACAATGGCATCTAGTTGATTT
>CBVK0100515595.1:0-22917 GCA_900067695.1 Picea abies
GCTTAAAACTTGACTTTTTACATCACATGCTCCTCTTGAAACCATAATGAGACGGACTTACACTTGATTTTGACATACAAGACTTAGTATAAAGATCATCATGACCCCTTAGTCACCACCTTCATGACTAAATTTTTTATGAATAGACTCAATAATGGACTTATTTATTGAATGAATCAGGAAAATAAATACTCAATTAACCATCTAAGTCTTTAAATAAAATGAAAATTTATTTGGGAGATAACACACCTAGTGAGCACAATTGTGCAATTACACCATGGTGTCCTTTTTAAATAATTTTGTCATGTTGTTAGAACTCAAAATTTTATATAGTTTCCCTTGGATACCTCTGAGTTTAATTTTTTTCCTTCTAAGGAAAATCTCATGAGAAGTTTCTAAAAATCAAAAGAAACTACTTCCAATGATTGTAACCATTGGACCCTTAAGACCACATTAACATCACCCATTTGTACTGAAATCATTGGGATATCTAAGAAATAATTCCTCGTAATGAGATTATTACTATGGAACTTCCCTAAACAATTTATGGTACCTCTGTCTACAGTCATTACTTTAAACTTTTGTGCTAAATATATAAAGGAATTGAGAATTTTGGGTCATTTGCAGTTAATGAAGTTATGGGTACTACCGGAATCAATCAACATCATTACCTATTTTTTTTATTATATATCCTTCTATCTTAAGAGTTTGAGGCCGTTGCTAATGCTAGTTGAAGCATGCCAATATATGGTTGGAGAAGTTTCTTCTAGTTCTATATCTTTATAATGTTCCACTTCTTGTTCTTCTTCTTCACAATCTATGTAGAATAATTTGTTCTCACCACACTTATGCCCCTTAGTGTACTTATTGTCACAATTGAATCATAGTTTGTTTTCTGTTCTTTCATCCAATAATTGAGGTGTTAACCTTGTAGGTTGAGTGAGGTTAAGAGTGGGAATATTATACTGTCTATAGGTGTTAGTTGCAACTCTTATATTAGCCATATTTTTACTTTCATATTTCCTTGCCATATCAAAATAATTCTCCAAGGATTTATGATCCAAGAGATGAAACTCATGTTGAATGATCTCCTTTAAAGTTCCCATAAATATATCCAACAAGTTGTCCTTGGAATGTTCTTCATTACTCGACTTTGAAATTGTTGAATGTGATTTGTGATTGAACCTCTTTATCTAAGATTTATCACATGGATAA
This sequence comes from Picea abies, assembly GCA_900067695.1. Classification (NCBI taxonomy): domain Eukaryota; kingdom Viridiplantae; phylum Streptophyta; class Pinopsida; order Pinales; family Pinaceae; genus Picea; species Picea abies. The sequence continues at coordinate 1,216 of CBVK0100515595.1, forward strand.
ACAAGGTGTTTCTCTTAATATCCCCATAATGTGCTATCAACTCATTTGTAAATATGAACCAAGAGACATGAGATTCCTTTTTGAAGTCATGGAACCATTAGTACCACACAAATTGATCAATTTCTAAATACAAGGATGCAATAGTTACCTTTTGTAAAGATGAAATTTGGTGTAGATTAAAGAATTTGTCCATTTGGAATATCCATGTTATGAGATCATTGCCATTGAACTTTCTCATATCAATCTTGTGTAACCCACGATGATGTGGAATTTGGGTTGATGAATGATCAGGTGTCTGGGACTCAATATTCTTGTTCTCTATATGTTATTAGGACTCATCCATATTGTTCTTCTTATCCTCCTCTTGAGGAGGTGAATTCAAGGTAAGGAGGTATCTTAGCTCCTTAAAAAGGTCCTCCCTCATGTCTTTGAGAATCAATTTGAGGTCATATTTTCTTGCCATCTCTTTGATATCATATTTAAAAGTTTGGAATTCTAGTTTAGTTACAATATTTAGGATGCCAACCTTATTTTACCATTGTAGCTTATATGATTTATATTTTCTCTTCCAACTTGGAAACCTTAAATTCCACATCTTCATTCTCTTCTTGTGTTAGGGATAAGCCTTCAAAATCCTTTGTAGGAGTCACATTTGGATTATTATGTCTAAATATGACGGGATTACATTGTTTGGGAAAGGGAGTGTTAGGATTTATAGTTCTTTTATATACCATTAGGTGTCCAACAATAGTACTTGGATGATATTTCACAACTTTAAGGGGGATGGACCATACCCTTAGTTATACTACTTTATTCTTCAGTACATGAGAGTGATCTCTATGAGTCTTGTGCTTAATGTATTTTAGATAGACATGATAAAAAGGATATATAATTATGGTGGGGTATACCTATGGGGATTTTGGTATACCCTAGGGTACATGGAAGATCAAAATTGTATAAATTTAATTGATAATGCATTACTACTCTCTAAGTACCAACATAGGTGTACAAGGGAATCGAAATATGATCCCACATGTATTCTTTGTGTGTATGCTTCCAAGGCACAATTTTACCCATTCAATGACATATATTTATGTTTAAAGACGTCGATACACAACTCTAGCTTTAAAAGTCCGATTGTTACAAAAATAAAGAGAAAAGAAATAAGGGTCTCTTCAAAACCCTTGTAAATCCCTAATTTTGGGGACTACGCTACTAGCCAAACTTACAACTGTTACACCAATGTTAATCCTTTGTCGATGTATATCATGAGCTTGGCATTCTCAACTGCAATAATTTTTTTGGGTTTAGATGGTTGATCAATTCAACCTTTTTCTTCATTTAATTATTTGAGATTGAGGCAATCGTCATATGGGTATTGTGTTCGAGGTACTTGCACCACATGAAAGTTCTTGAGGTATATGAATTAGGTTGTTCCTTTTCTTTGGTGTGAAAGATAGTTTGAGTCTTGATTTTAGGTAGGGGTGTTTCTATCACCCAATCGCTTGTTACATTTTTGTTGGAGACTTGGGATTTAGGTTGATTAGGTTTTATTTTTCCCATAACCTCTTTGATGTATAAATTTTCAATTTGAAGGAGGTGTTCGATGTGTTGGGGAAAAGGATGGAACATGACATGAAATAGAAAACACAGTACTGCAGATAATCAAAGAGTGACAGAAAAATTTCAAAGACAAAAGGTGGTGTCTAAAGACATTGTTATAGCACTTAAGTAGGGAGAACTATGATTAGAATGCCACAATACATATTTCACATATTTATCCGCATGATCCTTTTTTTTTCATGATGATAATGACCCAAGGGGTATGCTTTTTATAGTCTCAATATATATCCAACTTCTATAGAATTCAAAAGATCTTGTCGACATGTAACCATCGGTTGTTAGAGTTGACTTTGCCAAATCCACACTATTTATTTGACTCGTTAAGGATGCTTGACCCGATCGACTATCCATCCAGCTCATAGTCGATTGTTGGGATGCTCGATCCACCACCCAACTATCTTTGACTGTTGGTTGACTATCTGAAAAAAAATCACATCAACTACTTGACCGACTAATGTAGTGTGTTGGCCGATCACTCGACCAACTATATCCATATGTAGGTCGATCATTTGAGTGACTAAATTTAGGAGATGTGTGATGAACCATCAATGCTTGATGTTCCAACACCCCCCATCAACACACATATCTGGAGATTAAGGAGGTGAAATTACATCATTATGACACCCCCCCATAATTTCAACTTCCTGAAGCTCAAGCATTGTATGGATCTTGATAAATATGGATTCATCTAAAGGTTTGGTGAAGATATCAACAAATCGATCATCTTTTTTTCTATATTCAAGAGAGAGACAATATTCTCATGAACCAACTGTCTCAAATAGTGAGCATGGAGCTCAACATGCTTCATATCACTATGGAAAATAAGGATGTCAGCAACCTGTATAGCATTATGGTTATCATATTATATTTTAGTCGAGGTCTGAATAGGAAGTCCAAGTTATCCCAAAATTTGGTGGGTCCATACTACTTTAGTACCTGCTTGAACTAAGTCATGATATTTTTCTTTTGTAGTCAACAAAGAGACTACCTTTTGTTTCTTGCAAGACCACATGACCAATTTTCCAGTGCTAAAGTGAAACACATAGCCAAAATTCAACTTTTTAATCATCACTATCACCATCCCAGTCATATTCTTTGAAGTCGACCAACGAATATGAAATTTGGAAATACTTAATACCAAAATGAGTGGCACCCTTGAGATAGAGGACAATTCATTTAAGTACTTTCCAATGGATTTATTTAGGGTCCTGCATAAACCAAGAAACCACATCAACAATAAATGAAATTTCAGGTCGACTGTGAGTAAGATAAATACGACTTTCGACCAATTGTCGATAAAGGGTAGCATTGATTGTAGGGGTTTGACAAGTTTTGGTAAGATTTACTCTAGAATGAAAGGGAATAGCACAAGGCTTGCAATAAGCCATCTTAAAACATGTCAATAAATCCATCACATATTTAGACTAAGAAATGAAAAGACATCACTTAGTGGTAATACTTGAGGACCTAAAAAATAATGCAGAGTGCCAAGATCTGTCATGTCAAAGGAGTCAACAAGTTGTTTCTTCCATCTAAGGATGAAATCATTATTATTTATAGTAATTAGTAAGTCATATACATATACATAAAAAATCAAGGTGTCTCCATTAGTATGGAGAACATAAAGGTTTTGATCAGATTCACAAAGTTTGAAACTAATTCGAAAAAATAAATTATCTATCTTAGCATACCAAGCTTGGGGAGCTTGCTTCAAACCATAAAGAGACTTCTTGAGTCAACAAACCAAATTATAATCTATCACAAAACTAGGTGGTTGTTCCATGAAAATCTATTTATATAGGTCTCCATGAGGAAAGGTTCTCTTCACATCCATCTGATGGATTTTCCATCCAAAACAAGAAGCAAGGGAAATAATCAATTGAACAGAGTTCATCTTTGCAATAGGGGCAAAGGTCTTAGTGTAGTCGATGCCTTATTTTTGAGAGAATCCCTTCACAACTAGGTGTGCTTTATATCATTCAAAAATACCTTCAGAGGTAAATTTGGTCTTATAGACCCATCAAAACTTCACATGTTCTTTCCTTGTGGTTGGGGAACTAAGTCCCAAATGTGATTCTTCGACGAAAAATCATGTTTTGTCTGAAGATATTGCCCCCATTTAGGTTTTCCTTTAGCATATGAGTAGGAAATAGGATCACAAGTTTCAAGTATACAAGTCATCAAGAAAATGCTGACATGTTGCTTTTGACTTGAAGTTTGTCGTTCGGAGGAAGCATCCCCAACATCATCTCTCGCAGCTTCAATTGTCTTGGTAGCCCATCTGGGTAGACAAGAAACAAGTGAACTATGGTTCATTATAACAAGTTGATTAGAAGTCATAAGGTCTTCAGTCCATGGACCAGATGAAATATAGGACGATGGATTAGTTGACTTAGAGGTCGACAGTTGAGTCAAAACAAGAACAATGCTCGACTGTCTAGTCGAAGGACTGAAGTATGGAACCGGAGAACTAGTTTCAGAGAAAAAATAAAAGGGATCATCCTCTAGAAATTAAAAAGAGGAATTCAACAAGTTTATTCCAAAATATTTCTCATCCAACCATACATTTCATATGATAATGATTTGTTGTTTGACATGGTCAAATAGTGAATAGGATTTCAACTCTTCAAAGTATCCCATCATGATTCAAACATGACTCTTTGTATCATGCCAACATATAGGGATGGTTGACTGAAGGATTCTTTCCACACCATCGTTTGAATGGAGTCATGGAAGGAACAACTCAAGTTGATATGTGATTGAGTAGATAGTTTACATAATACATTGCTTTAGCCCAAAAGTGAGGAGGTAGATATTTACCCTGCAAAACACATCTAGCCATTTCAACTAATGTTCGATTCTTTCATTCTATGATGCTATTCTGATGAGGTGTGTGACGAATCGACCAATTCCAATCAATACCAGATCAAACCAGGTATTCTTCAAATGGTCAATTTAAATACTCACCACCATTTATGATCTCAGGAACTTGATGGGTCAACCACATTTATTTTCAGCAAAATCCCTAAACTCCTTGAACTTTTCAAAGACAAGGTTCTTTTTCTTTAGAAAATAAATCCATGTAAAGAGAGAAAAATCATCAATGAAGGTCAAAATATCCCTTGAACTTGCCAATGTAGGTAGATTAATGCAATAAATATCACTATGAACCAACTCCATTAGGTTCTAAGCTCGCCAGTATTTTCCAGAGTCGATTGTTTCCTGATGATGCTTCCCAAGCACACAACCCTTACAAACTCCTTTAGGGGGAAACAACTTAGGTAAACCAACAACCATGTTCTAAGTTTCTAGTTCTTGTAGACTTAAAAAATTCAGGTGTTCTAATCATTCTTGCCAAATTTGACTTATCTCATTAGTGTGAGCAACAAGTGCAGTTGGTTCGGTGTTAGGTCGATTCGTATCACATAATTTGTACAAACTATTTATTGATTTGAGAAGCCCATCGACAAAAATCGACTTGCCTTTCTTTAAATCATGAGCATAGAAGCGATTTGGCCAAAATTCCAAAATATTACCTGTCTATGTTAACTGAGCAACATATAACAGATTGACACTGAGGTTTAGCACACGATAGTTGTCAACAATCTTCCCATGTCGATAAGTAACACCACCCTGGAAAACAACATCCACAAAAAAATCACCAGTAATGAATATTTTCCTCTCCTAAGCTTCATCTAACCACATGAACAAGGATGCATCCTTATCCATGTGATGAGTGCACATAGAGTTAACTACCCATTTGTTCTGCGCAGAATGAGACAAAAAGGCTTGCGAAGTTTTGACTTGGAAGGTGAACTTATTAGCGGGTCGACGTACAACGAACATGTAGCCTTCAAGGAATTTAACCTTCTCCTTTAATTCATCTCTCTTCTTAAAGTAGACTTTTTCCACATGTCCACTATTTCCACAGTAATAACATGTATTCTTCTTCTTCTGACTTCCCTGTGGTGCATCTTTCTGTCTTTGTGGTTTCTGGTCGTGGTATGCAGGTTTATGTGTAGAGGCATCAAACCATACTCTATCCCTGGGATCCATCTTTCTCTTTCCATTGAGTAAGTGGGCTTGGTGTTTTCCACCAATGTTACCTTCTTCAAGAAGTATGTGTTTATCAATAATTAAAAGACCACATAAAGCTTCAAAGGTGTAATCCTTACCATGTCCAGTGCATGCTTGCCAGTTAGTGTGAAAAATCAACACAAACAAGTTGAATGGTGTTCTCAAGTTCATTAGGACCAACTCGATGAGTTCTCCATCCTTCTTCTAATATTTCTTTCCACATTCACCCAATTTTAATTGGATTTATTTGATACATTCCAAATAGTCCTCTATTCTGTCAAGGGAATGGGGATCAAGAGAGATTAACTATTTCTCCAACTGTATGACCTAGCTCTCATCGATTCGGTCGAACAACAAATTCAACTTCTTCCAGACTTGATGACGGAATTCGATTCCATTGAGGTGAAATAGAATGTCCTACGAGATGTAGGTCATGATGACCCCCACAACCTCATCCTTCTTTCCATTAACATTGAACTTCGCCTGGTCATTTGTTGGATCTAGAATCACAATCTTCATATACTGCCATAATCCTTTTCTCTTCAGTTGGGTTTCCATATATGGTGCCCATACTGCATAATTTGATTCATTCAAAACAACAAGATCAATCTTTGGATGCATCTTCGATATCTATACAAAAACTATTATGTTTCAATACGTTCCAATCAACAAACCATTGGCCCAGAGTCAATCACACAACATATTCGACTCAACAAGGTTTACAGATAATGGGTCGAGGTTTTAAATGATCGACTTTGATACCATGTTGGGGAATAGGATTTAACACGACATGGAACAAAAAATATACTATTGCAGATAATCAAAGAGGGAATTTTTTTTTGAAGACAAAATGTGGTATCTAAATACACTGTTACAACATCAAAACATCAAGTGTATATTGCACATATTGATCCACATGATCCTTTTTTTGGCATGATAATAATGACCCAAGGGGTATTCTATTTATAGTCTCAATATCTAACCAACTTCCATAGAATCCAAAAGATCTTGTCCACATGTAACCATCGGATGTTAGAGTTGACTCTGCCAAATCCACTTTGTCGATTCAGATTGAAAGGGATGCTCGACTCAACCTCCTACATGTTAAAATTGTAGTTGATTGTTAGGTTGGTCAATCCACCACCTGACTATATTTGAATGTCAATCGATTATCCCACCAACATGAATATCAACTACTCGACCAACTAGTGTAGTGTGTTGGTCGATCACCTGATCGAGTGTATCCAAATGTAGGTCGGCCTATCGATTGAGTGAACCCATGAGATGTGTGATGAACCATCAATGATTGATGTTCCAAAACCCCCATTAGCACAAATCTCTAGAGTTTCAGCAGGTGAAATTACATCATTAGGACACTCCCCCATAATTGAAGCTTCCTAAAGCCCAAGAATCATGCAAATATTGATAAATATTCCTTCAGCTAAAGGTTTGGTGAAGATATCAACAACCTGGTGTTTTTTTCTACTATATTCAAGAGAGATGATGTTCTCATAAACCAATTGTATCAATTAGTGAGCATGGAGATAAACATGAGTCATCTTATTGTGGGAAACATGATTGTTAGCAACCTGTATAACACTCTAGTTATCACAGTGGATTGTAGTCAAGGTTTGAATAGGAAGGCCAAGTTCTCCCAAAAGTTGGTGAATCCATACTGCTTCAGTACCTACTTGAATGACGTTGTGATATTTTGATTCTATAGTTGACAAAGATATTACCTTTTGTTTCTTGCATGACCACACCAAAGGTCAAGTGATATAGTGAAACACATAGCCATAAGTGGAATTCTAATCATCACCATCGTCATCCCATTCAAAGTCAATGAATCTGACTAGAGAATATAAACTTTGACAATAATTGATACAAAAATGAATGGTACCCTTCAGATAGTGAACAATTCGTTTGACTTCTTTCCATTAGGTTTCTTTAGGGTCCTACATAAACTGAGAAACCAAAATAACAACAAAGGAAATGTCAGTTTGATTATGAGTAAGATAAATAAGAATGCTAACCAATTGTCGATAGAGTGTAGCATTGACTATAGTTGTGTGACAGTGTTTGGTAAGTTTTACTCCAAACTGGAAAGGAGTATCACAAGGCTTTCAATCAGCCATATTAAAATGTGTCAACAGATCCATCACATATTTAGACTGGGAAATAAAAAATCCATCACAAAGTGGTAATACTTATAGACCCAAAAACGAATTCAAAGTACCAAGATCTATCATATCAAAGGAGTCACCACCTTGTTTCTTCAATCTAAGGATGAGAACTTTATTATTTCCAATAATGAGTAAGTCATCTACATATACAACAACAATCAAAGTGTCTCCATTGGTATGGAGTACATACAAGCTGTCAGATTCACAATATTTGATTTAGCATACCAATATCGGGGAGCCTGCTTCATACCATAAAGTGACTTCTTGAGTCGACAAACAAAATTTGAATCTGTCACAAAATCAGGTGGTTGTTCCATGAAATTTTTTTCAGATATGTCTCCATGAAGAAATGTGCTCTTCACATCCATCTGATGGATTTTCCATCCAAAATGAGTTGCAAGGGAAATAATCAGTCAAACAACGTTCATCTTTGAGTTAGGGGAAAAGGTTTTAGTGTATTCAATGCCTTCTTGTTGAGAAAATCCCTTCACAACCAGGTGTTCTTTATTTCACTCAACAACACCTTCAAAGGAAAATTTGGTCTCGTAGACGCATCGACACTTCAAGATGTTATTTCCTTGTGGTCGAGGAACCAGGTTCTGAGTATGATTCTTCTCCAAAGAATCAATTGTTGTCTTCATGGCCTGCTCCCATTCAATTCATCCTTTAGAATCTAAGTAGGTAACATGATCATATGTTTCTAGTACATGAGTCATCAAGGCAACATTGTCATGCTTCTTTTTACTTCAAGTTTGTCATATGCATGAGGAATCTCCAACATTAGCTCCAACAACTTGAATTGTCTTGGAAACCCATATGGGTAGACAAGAAACATGTGAACTACAGTTCAATTCAATAGATCAACCAAATGTTGGAGAGACTTCAGTAAACAGACCAGTCAAGACAGAGGACGTGAGACTAGTCGACTTTGTTGAAATATTGGTTGTCATTGATGTCAACCCTTGAAGAAGTCAGGTAGCCCCAACGGTATGGTAATGGAACCCGTAATTGAACAAATAAAAAGGTCATGAAGGATGGTGTAAATGTAGGTAACTTACTCATGAATGGATTTTCCTATTCATGCCATTTTAGATGATAGGTGGTACACCACGTAGTTCCTTGTGGTTGAGGAGTTATGGCCTTGTGAAGTTAGAAGCCCTGAAGAATGGTCAAGAAGCCCCTAGTTGGTTACAAGTCTTTAATGGAAGGGTAAATTGGTTGTAAAAAGAAAGTTAAGAAGAACCTAAGTTTAAGGAAATAGGTTACCCAACAAAAGCATAAATATACCTCAAGGAGTCATTCACAAGTACATTCACTAATTCATTCTATTGGACATCTTCTAGTGAAATAGTTATCTATTTGGCAAGTTTGCGATAGTGAAATATGAGGTAGTGATGAGTGAGAAGTGTGGGATTTGTGGGGTTGTAGAGGAGACTGAATTTTGTTGAGGAAACCCTATTTTGGTTGACCCCCGTGGGTTAGACCAATAGTGTCCCATGAGGCATGCACATGGGTTACTTAGGGCTCATCACGCGAGGTCCCACGTAACAAGATTTCTTATTCCCACAAGGACAAGATAGATTTGGGCGTAATTCTAGTACTAGGTCTCTGAAGCCAGAAGTAAGATTACAGGTCAGATATATTGTGCATCATGTCAGCTATAGAGGTATAGTTATGCTAATGTGATTATGGTGAATGTTATACTTGGTTATGGTATGATACATGTTTTAGATATGTTTGGTTTGGCACATGATTGAGATACATCTTGGCTGCATGGTTGATTGAGGTATACTCTTATATGGCATGACTATTATGGTTCATCTTTGATATGTGGGTGTATGGTTGAGGTATATACTTAATGTATGGTGGCATATGCATGAGGTACATTCTTGGGTTCTTTGAGGTACTTCATTGATGATATAGTACAGGTCTATACATGATTGATTCTATGGTATATGGTACTAGTTTTGTATGCTATTGATGCTCTAGTACATGATACATCATTACTTACTTATCATTGATGTTTTTGTATCTACATTTGGCATATATTATGGTAAATGATTGATGCATTTTATACTACATTTGTTGGTACACAGTTGATGCATGGTATGGTACAGGTTTTGGTATATCAGGTTGATGATACAGTGATAGTGAAAGTTCATATACAGTAACAGGTTGACAGGTTACATGTTGATGTGACAGAGGAAGTGGCAGTTGTTGGATTACTGAGAGGGGGGTGAATGAGTAATGAAAAATTTATACCAATTTTAACCACATTTTATATTCCTTTAACTTATTCAACCATGTTCATCAATTCATCATCAATATATTATTGTACCATAAACATTATCATCGATCAATGCATAATAAAAAATAATAAACACATCCACGCAATACACAGTGCACCACTATTTACATGGAAACCCAATGTGGAAGAAAACCACAAAATTATTTTCTTATATGTCAAATAATTACATTCAAGGAAGTACCAACTTCCAATTCTCCAGCTCCAACTGGAAGGAGGCTCTAACCCCCTAGTTTCTTTAGCTCCAATCTAAAGGAAGCTGCAACTCCATAAATTCTCTGGCTCCAACCAGAAGGAGGCTACAACTCGTTGGATTCTTCGAATACAATCATAAGGTGGCTACAACCACCTATTTCTCAGGATCCAACCTAAAGGAAGCTCTAACTCCCTGATTCTCTGGCACTAACCGGAAGGAGGCTACAACCCCCTTTCCTTGCCTCGTGCTATCGCCCTGAAATATAAATGCCAAATGTAGACAACTTTTCACTGTCACTGGATCAACCACTACCACTGTCAACCTGTCACTGTCAACCTATAACAATCTGTACCAATCAACCTGCACCAAACAACATGTACCAACAACCTGTACCATCATGTACCATGCATCAAACTGTACAAATAAATGATCACAACAAGTGCATAAACCATGCACCAAACTTGTACAAATAACCTGTCACAAAAACATATCCAAACAACCTGTCTCATCAATCTCATCAACCAAATCAGGTCTACTCACCAAGATCAATCACCAATACAACTCTCAACCATATGCATAATATCACCAAGATGTGCATCAACCAAGACTACTCACAAACATCAACAAGATGTACCAAGATGTGCATCAACCAAGACTACTCACAAACATCAACAAGATGTACCATAATTAAGATGTGCTTCTAAAAGTATATCCATACATATATGCCACATCATCCATAAACCATGTGCCAACAATAGTACTAGCAAGTGCCTCTAACAATGTACCAAGTATGTACCAATCATGCATCAACTATAGATCAAACTATGACTCATCAAGATGTACCAACATCACCATACCATACACCTCATGTATGTGCCAAATCATCAACTATATGTCCTAATATGTAACTCAACCATATGAAAAATACATAAACCAAGATATCCAACAAATAGGCCTCTAACAATACATCACACTACCATAAATCCTTATATCAAACCTTGTGCCAAAACCTCACTGTTATATAGCCTCAAGCATGTACCATGTCATGAACAAATGTAACCATAAAAAAATGCATCTAAACATACCTGTAAATCTGTAGCAAACCTAGTGTATGTGATCATAGGCCTGCAACCCTTCCTCAACTTCAACAACAAGAAATTGTCATTTTCATCAAACTTTACCTAAGTCTCACATGACTAGTTTTTGGATTAGTCAACAACCCTAACTTGCAACAAGAATATCTTTGTACCTGAAATTAAAAAAGGTATGCAAATGATATACAATATTATTTAGTTTCTTCTCTGCAATTCCTCCGGGTTTCATTATGTGGAACCTCCCATAAAAGGAGTTATATCAAAAATTGTAGACCTTGTTGAATTCTAGATTATTCTAGAGAGCAAACTTGTACGAAATTCCGCGTGATCAATATTTGATATATTATTCTGAAACTTGCACATAAAAACTAAGACATGTATCACTTCCATTCCATTACAATTTTTCTCACGTCATTTGGATTTTCTATGAAGAAGTTGTGACCGTTTTACCCGAAACACCTGTTTAAAACTAGTTTCAGGACTAGCCAAAAACCCTATCTTCCATAGTGTGTATATCCCAAAATACCATGACCCATAAGCTAAAATTTCTACCACAGATACTTTGATATGTTTTCTCCCATCCTGCAAGTTTAACTATCTGTATCATTCTATAAAACAAGTTATTGTGAAAATGGTGAGATGACCTATAAATAACATACCTTAAAATAACATACCTTAGAACACATCATTAAAAGACTTCATCCTCCCTTGAATTTTTGGCCTTCTTTACTTCACCTTCCCTCTGAAATTCACCTCAGATCTCCTTGGTTATCTCAGTCACTTATATATATTCAATATTCTCAATAGGTGCTAATGGGAGTCTCTTGATATCTTATTTATACTTCCCAAGTAACTTCCTTTAGGGAGAACTTGCAACTGTTTTACCCCTTCTCCTCAATCTAGGGCTAACCCACTTCTTGTTGTAATTAACTTTTCCTTAATTAATTAAATCATAAATATTTTGTTGTAACTGCTTTATCCATAATTAATTAATTTCTTGTTCAATTACTTTGACTATTCAACCTTCTTATTACAACAACTTTACCCATAATTAATTTCTTGTTGCAACCACTTTGACTAGCAACCTTTTTATTACAACTAATTTACCCATAATTAATTTCTTGTTATAACCACTTTATTATTTAATTAATTTCCCCTTGCAACCACTTTGACTAGGAATCTTATTGATGACTTTCTAGGAGATTCTAGAATAATTGACTTCTTATTAACCTTCTTAGGGGATTCTAGATAACTCATGAGGGTTCTTCAACTTCATTAAGCCATATGTCCTCAACCATGAGGAACTACATGACGTACCACATATAACCGGAACCAACACGACATGTATTATCCATCTAGAATAGTCTCACTTTCATAATTACTGATCTTTATTCCCTTATAACTCAAACAAACTCGGGTCCCTTACCCAAACTTCTGGAGCTACCAAAATCTGCTACCGTACATACTCAACGGTTGACATCAATCACTAAGGGTTGTCATCAATATACAATATCACTCTCCAAGGGTTTAAATCAATGACAACCAACTATCCAAACCAATTGTCCATCAATATAAACCAATTGTATGATAGTGATAGTGACAATGATAGTGACAATGGTAGTGACAATTTGCATACATTTATATTCTAGGGTGGCAAGAAAAGGCAATAAAAGGGGGTTGTAGCCTCCTTCCGGTTGGTTTTGGGGAACACAGGTAGTTGGAGCTTCCTTCAGGTTGGAGCCTGAGAATCAGGGGGTTGTAGCATCCTTCTGGTTGGAGCTAGAGAATTCAGAGAGTTGTAGCTTCCTTCAAGCTGGAGCCTGTAAATAGGGGTTCGCAACCTCCTTCCAGTTGCAGTTGGAGAATTGGGAAGTTGGTTCTTCCAATGAATGTAATATTAAATATATAAGAAAACATTTTGTGGTTTTCTCCCATTTTGGTTTCCACGTAAATTTCGGTGTACTGTTGGAACCCTAGGCACCCCTAGGCACCCCTTAAAAGTGTTGTGGCCAATAGAACTATGAATGGTTTGGATGTGATTGTGTAAATATAAAGAATAATTTCAAACCACATACACAAATTCTCATGGTTGTACATTCTGATGATATGTACAATATCATGTTGACTAGATTTGTGTCTTAATTGGTTTGGGGATGGAAGATAGTTGATTTGTTTAGCTTGGTCTCTATCATGGACCAAAAAATATTTAAAAATTGCTAGTTGTAATAGAAACAATGGTATTTGGAAACCAAAAATGAACTCAAACATGCTCAAACAATATCTTAGTAGTGACTTCTACCATGACTTTCTTCTTTTAATGTGTCAAACTTGCCATCTTATAGAATCAATTAACAACCACAAAAGTACAATCAATACCATGCTTGGTTGAGGGCATAGTTGATAATCCTAAATGGAACATTATATAATTTTTCATCTATCTTGGTACTTTATAGGTGGAAATATTGGAGGAATTGTATTGCAAGGCCCATTTTAGTGGCATGTCCCAATTTGGAGATTTGGGGGTTTGAAACCTTCCAAATCTAGTTTCGGGAATCAAACAACACTCTTTTGGTGAAAAAAATTCCAGGCATGGATTTAGCCCCTCGACATTGTTATACACACTGAAATATTTCCAACGGTGTTGAAATCACCTCAATCAAAGTTTGTATGCAAAATTTACGCCTCCCGCAAGTTGACCTACCATTTTGACCACCATGGTACTGATTGGATTCCATGTCAGCCTCCATTACCCACACATGTGGGTCTATTCACATATGGACTTTCAAGAAGATTCTAGAGGGTCCAAAACCTTAACACTAATATAGGGTTGAGACATGCAAAAACCCTAACCCTAACCTTAGATGGTTATCATGCTATGTTAAATATTGGGCCACTGGAAGAGAACGGGTTCCATTATTTTAGTTATATTTTCTCCATCGTTTAGAAGAGAATCTAGGAGTGGGATTTGAGAGAATAATAGAGGAGGTAAAATATTCTATAGTATCCATTCAGGCCACGATGTTAAAATAAAATCCATAGTGAGTGCATGTTTCTTTGTACTTGCATTTCATAGCTAAAGAAAAGATAGCAGAGTATCGTCCTCACCTTCTAGTTGGGTTTTCTCCTGTATTGGGTTTCCCGAGATATATATTGTGTTCATTTATATGGAAGGTGTGTTCCTTTTCTTTCTCTTTCATTTTGTATTTTAGTTATTTTCATAAATTCGAGCACTAAGCTAGTAATAATAAATATGAGATATAAGGAAATAACTTGCATAGTAAAATATTTCAGAATATTTCAAGATCTATCATGACAAACCATTCTAGTGGAATATCCATGAAAATTTACAAATCATATTGGTATAAGAGCCATTTTATTTAGGGATTTTGTGGGAATTTATAGGATCCAAGAATTTTCTTAAGAAGGAAGTCATAGAAACATAGCCATGGAAGATGAGTGCAATCATAACAACCCTCATGATGCAACAAATAAGATATTTTTGAAGCTATAAGAACAAGTTGTTGATATCTCTCACAACATAGTCGTCCTCATAGCTGCTCTACTAAAAAAATTAGGACTTTTTTAGTAGGTTGGTGGCTCTAAATCGGAAGTTGGATCAAATGAGAAATCAGGAGATAGTGGAAACCCATAAAAGGAGTCGAAAAAATAACCCAAGAAAGAGAAACCAAGTTCAAGTGTTATTTCTCCTCCACAATCTCTATTCGAAATGTAAGTGAAAGTGGAAATCAAGCCCTTCTAGTGTGAGATCTATGTTTTTAATTTGAATCATTGGTTGCAACAATTAGAAGTGTATTTTAGTGTCCATAATATAGGCGAAGAACAAAATATTTCATTTACCCAACTAAAACTAGAGGGCCATGCACTAACCTAGTGGGAAAGATACATTGAGACACTTAAGTTGGAAGGTGATCCACCAGTAACTAAGTGGGAGGTGTTTAAAACCCTCATCAAGTCCCAATTCTACCCTATTGGGTATGTATAGGACCAGTGGATCCATTGGAATCACTTCAGGAAGAGGCAAGGGAAAAGTGTGCAAGAGTACACCACCGAGTTCAGGAATATGGTGATTTCGTTGGGTGTATATCTCAAGAACCCATACATACTCCTTGAGTATCTAGGGGTTCTACATAGTCATTTGTGAAAGCAAGTGATTATCTTCAAATTGAGGAATGTTAATGAGACCTAATTAAAAGCACAATACCTAGGCCATAAGAAAGGACATCTAAGTGGTTCTAAAGAGAAAGACTACTAAGATGCTTCTAAGGAGGGGAAGAAGAAGTGGAAAAGAAAAGATAAGAAGATGACAGCCATATTGCACATTAGTGCAAGGATCCCAACAATCACTACAACCATTGTAATATCAATGGTCACATCAAAGATAAATGTTGGAAGCTACATCTATATCTAACTCCCAATAATTGTAAGAAGGATTCCTAGAAGAAGAACATGTTATCCATGCATTCAGGGAACCTAGTAGAGAGTAGCTCAGATGTGGATGAGAACATTGTCTACACTATGGTGCAAAAGGAGGTGAATCCAAGTATACTTCATCAAAAGGAATAGAAGGAGATGATAAAACTATTCCACATCAAGATCCAAGTCAAAAGGACTAAGGTAGATGCTCTATTTAATTCTAATTAACAAGACAATCTCATAACAAACAATCTAGTTAGCAAGCTCAAGTTGGAAGTTCATGATCATCCTATCCCATATTCATTGGGACGGGTAAATAAGGATGAAAAGATGAATATTATGAAACAATGTAAGAGGAAATTTTCTATAAGTATGAATTTTATTGATGAAGTGGAGGTAGATGTAGTACCCCTTGATATGTGTGGTGTATGCTTTAGAAGACCCTACATGTATATGAGGGATGTAATCTTCATTAGAAGAGAAAAACAATATCAATTGATGAAGGATGGGAAGTCTTACATCATCAATGCACAAAAAGGTAAATCCAAGATCTCTATAGTAAGTACCAAGCAAGCCAAAAAATTGATTAGTTCTTGTAAGAAGTATGTATTGATTTTCTTAAGATAGAATTAGTTGAGTGATGAATCGATAAGAGTAAAGGAACCCCTATAGGGATGTATTAAAGTGCATAAATGTTAGTTGGAGGAGTTTTTTCAAGCATACATAGGAGTGTTCTAGGATCCTAAAGGGTTACCACCTAAGAGAGAAGTGGAGCACGAGATATAGTTGTCACCTAATGCCCCATTAACAAAATATGAGGTTGTATAGATAATCTATCCTGGAAGTATATGAAGTGAAGAAATAGTAGTCATAGATGTTGTAAAAGGGAGTAACTCGACCAAGCAACTCACCTTGTAGGTCACCTATCATCATAGTACCAAACAATGATGGGACTTGGCGAATGGTGTATCAATTATAGAACCTTGAATAAGATCACCTTCAAGAATCGATACCATTTTACCAGGATCGATGATTTGTTAAATCAGTTGTAGGATGACAAGTAATTCTCCAAGTTGGATCTCAAATCAGGATACTACCAGGTATACGTTAAAGAAGAAGACACCTAAAATACTACCTTCAAGACAAGGCAAGGTTTATATGAATGGTCAGTAATTCCTTTCGGTTTATGCTATGCACTAGATACATTTATGTGATTGATGAATGATGTATTGCATCCCTTTTTAGATTCATTTGTAATGGCCTATTTAGATGACATATTGATTTATAGTTCTACCTATAAAGAGCACATCTCACATCTCATGTAAGTGTTATAAACTCTAAAAAAGCATCATCTACTGGATAAACTTAAGAAATGTTAGTTTTCTCAACAATCATTGATGTATTTGGGGTACATTATTGGTGGAGGGGAACTCAAGACAGATCCTACAAAGATGGAATCCATTCTCAAGTGGTTATTTAACTCAAGACAGATCCTACAAAGATGGAATCCATTCTCAAGTGGTTATTTCCTACTAATGTCACTGAATTTAGGATTTTTTTTGGGTCAACGCAATATCTATGGAATTTTATAGCATCATTTTAAGTGGTATCTAAGCCACTCCATGCCATAACAACCAATGGTAACAGTTTCCAGTGGGGAAAGAATAAAAAAAAAGATTTTTATGAGATAAAATGGAATATCATTCAAGAACCAATTCTTCCATTACCTAACTCGTAGAATCCTTTCGAAGTGGATATGGATGCAAGTGGATATGCTATGGGAGTGGTCTTGATGTAGGGAGGTAAGCCAGTATGTTATCATTATGAAATGTTTCATGGAGGTGTCATGAACTACCCTACGTATGATAAGGAACTTTATGCCCCAGTTCAAGATGTTAAGAAGTGGAATAACTATGTGATGGGAAAGGAAACCATTATCCACATTGATCACTAGAAATTGCATTATTTGCAGGCCCAAAGTAAGATTCAACAAACTAGACACTACAAGTGAATGGATTTTTTTTAACAATTTCATCTAGTCATCAAATATAAGAAGAAAAAGACTAACAAGTTGGTAGACATTCTTTCAAGGCTACCCACATCCAAGATTACATATTTGGGAACACTTATGCACATGGAGCCTGTTGTGACATCAACAAAAACCCACTAAAATTCTTGAGCTTAGAGGATTTTAGTGGGCACCCACCTACCAAAATTTCAACAAGGTACTTATCACTGCTAACCTAACTAGTTATTCATTCATAAAACTACCTTTTGTAAATAATCTCTGAAGTTGACTTAAGGAAATATCGACCAACACATAACCCTTCAAGTTACATTGATCATTGGTCTCCTCTCCATCTCCACTCGAACCTTAAACCCTCTCAGGAATCCCCTATGCAATGATGTGAAAACTCCTTACCCATATGATCATTGATTTAGGATCGTTGAGCCTTCTTGTTGGAGGCACACTATTTTACATTTCCTGACTACTCTCCCTGATGACAAAGTTGTCTTAACAATATCATTGGGAAAATGTATCAAAGGGATAACACATATAACAAGTACATATTTCCTAACTTCCCTCAATGATGGCGAAACCACAATCAATGCATGAGTCTTCTATATTTTCCCATAACCTCCTCTCTTATGTTGAGATGTCAAAAGGATATTGGCCTATACAAATATTCGAGAACCAATCATTGAAAATGTGTAAAAATAGACCCCTCACCCTATTCTTTATTATATTTAAGGATTTTTTCTGTTCTAAGACTTTTGCAACCATTGTTTTGATCAGAAAGTTCTTTTGGATTCATCGCATAAGAGGCTTTCATGAAGTCTCATATACTCCATGAAATTCCTCTTTAATTAAGGAACACTTTTCAAGGAAGACCCATTTTCATCGCTAAGATAGATAACATGCACTCCATCCATATATTTCGATGCCTCCTCTCAAAATATCTATCGATGATGCTGGCCTCTTGGTACATAAGTTAAGTATGGTACAACAAGGCATCCATTTTGTACATACATGTTATAAGGAGGTTAGTCCTTAAATATTTCAAGAACCAATCACTGTATAATGTATAAGGAGAGCCCCTAACACAATTTTGCACTCTAATCCAATCAAACACAAGTATTTACTACACATTATACATGTTACATGGCCTCATTCCATTGACACACATTTTTCTAATAATATCTCTTCGTCATCGGAGAATGAAACAAGGTTTTCATTTGCATTATTCATCGGTCTATTCCCGACGACACTAGCCAAGTTGTATCTTTGGGAAGTCACCTCGTTGAAACATGTTGGTCGTCTCCTTCATGTGGTCCATCGCCTCATCTAGATCAATTATTCTGACAATAGTATCGTAAACTTGTAAGGTTGATCCTCCATGTGGCCTTTCGACATACAACAACTTGCTCAAACCGGTAAAGTAAAGTCATGGGTGAAATGGTAGATAACATGTATGGGCTATACGAATGAATTAACACATAAAACCTTGTCAATTAATTGGTTATCTACACCCCTTCAGTGCGACACTCAAGGAATAAACAAATATTTTAAAAGGATCATCGTCTAAAGGTTACAACTCCTCCCAATGTTTAGAAGCAACTCTCCTGATCAATCCTTACGATGAAAAAAAAATCAGAAATATTGTCCCCACTATTCACCGATGACATTGTCGTGACGACATGCCAACGATAACAAACATAAATATTTCTTTGAAGAATTAATGGAGATTGTAAAAGTATGACCAGGCCTAAGTTGTAACATGTTAAACATTTATTACACTGGTTAAAGGGGGGGAATTAAAATTAAAATATCTTGTTAGAACTTAATTGATACATCGTTTACCTCTACAACCCTATGAAAGTGTAAGTGCTCATACTGTGACATTAAAATTAATTAAAATTATTTTGAATCCTCAAGTGAACAGGTGTGCATATCGTATATTCTGAAATTAATTCTTTTTCTAACCAGCTAGAAAGTGAATTAATTCTGGTCTTCTATGGAATAACACACCAAGGCGACAAGATGTCTCGCACTCAACCCAGAAGGGAAAATAACCTAGCAGTTGTTGGGATGACACCTATTATCATATTAGACTATATCATGGTTACAAACACCAATTTATTCAATGGAAGATAATATTGACCAAGGTATCAGGAAATCTATCACATATTCTAGAACAAGGATTATCCATTCAATGACGAAGAGATAGATGAATATTGGAAGAAGTGACATTCACACTTTGTCAACTAACCCGATGATCTTCCCATATAACGATGCTACATGGTTTTTTTTTACCCACCTCTAGAAAGAGACGATCACCATCATCAATGAGTCCAAAGTTATGATTGCTTCCTTGATCCAAGAAGATATTTTATACGACTATGGTTGAGTTATTAATCATGTGTTGATTAACCAATTAGGAAGCTAATGAAAGATGAATCAAATATGAGAAGACATAACAGCCATATAAACATGTACATATCTGAAACAAAGCATGAACAACAACAAACCATAAACACCAATGTGATAATGGAGTTCGACAATCTCGTCTACATCTCTGGGCCTTTGTCTCAGTGGATGAGGCTTTCTTATTTCTGTTTGAAGCTTCAAAAGTACATCACAGCAGTGCCAAAAGGTTACAAAAATGATTTGTTCTTGTTCTACTAGATCTATAGAACCTAACAAAATAAACGACACTGAAATCGTATATCAGAGCTCCTAGAAATGGCCTGCAAAGGTGCGCTCCTCAATAGCTTCCCTGCATAAAAAAGGCTTTGGCTTGGAATGCATTTAGAATAAACTTGATATGAATCTCCTCCCATGGCTTCAAGAAGCCTTGGTTTATATGTATCTAAAGTTGGTAACCATCTCCCAACTTCCCTCAAGATATGGCCTCAAAAAGGGCCCAATATCTCCTAATAATGACCAAAATATCCAAAAACAGAGCTATAAATCAAATAAAATCACTATATTAAAGTGAAAAACCCACTTTTTCATTTGAATAGGGTGCAACCCCCTTTGGTTTGGATCCTGGTCATATGAAATGCCTCCATGTGGCCTCAGGCTAATGGGGTGCGTTGGCCCCTAGTCCGTGGGTCCTTGGTCACATTATATGCCATATGCCCAACGCTTTGGAGCCCACACGCCATCACTGTTTAATCCCTTCAACATATAGCTCTTGGTTTAGCCCCTATCGATGGGCTAGCCCGACCGATCAGGATAAACCTCTTATCCATCGCGCAATCTGCTATACAAGGCTGGTCTTATGGAGTATCCCTGCAACCGTAGGCTAGTTTGGTAGAGCTATCACATAACCACACACAAAATGTCAAAAGGAATGGATCGTGGTTATATGCGAGTTTTTAGACCAAGGGTTGGGGTCTAGCCCTGACCCTTTTCGCGCCCATCCAAACCTTTAACAAAACTTAAAACAATATCATGCCATGTAAAGTTAAGAACCAACACACAGGTGGGCTGGCTAGCTTGACCTGCCAAGTCTCTAGCCCAGTGGAGAGGTCTCAAGGTCGATACCCGGTGACACCATAAAATTTTGTTATACATAATAACCAATGTTGGGGTGCCACATGGTATCCCACGTCTGGGCCATGTGGCACCTTCTCATTCATCGAAACTAATGCCAAGTGTCAAACACCGATTGGTCTAGCTCTGCCACATGTTGTACCTGCCACGTAATCTGTATAGGCATGCCATGTGTCACCCTTGTAGTGGTGACACGTGTCACCCCCAGATTGGTCCACCTGTCATGTCCA
>CBVK0100515604.1:0-24769 GCA_900067695.1 Picea abies
GATGTTAAATTATTTCTTAAGTACACATTAACATCCAACCTAATTCGAAAAATTAAGATTGTCTTGACTATTTGCAAAATAATATGAATTCACTTACTTATCCAAAACCACATTAATGATGAATAACTTGCGAGAGAGTGAGTGAAATAGAAACAACAAGAACAAGGCACATTACACAAGTTGATAACAGAGTTCACCCATCTTGGGCTAAGTCTCTGGGTCGGCTTCCAAATGAGAGACCGCTCTATTAATACTCAAATGCTTGATACAATAATGGCTCCAACTTATGTTTTTACAATGACATTATTATCTACTACTCAAACTCAGAGATAGATATCGCCACTGAATTCCTCTTGAAATTATGAGAAAAATGAGTATAAACACCCTATATTTTTCTCAAGGAACTCTATGGCACACAAAACGATGCAATATCAAAATTTTAGTACCTATTGGCATGAATTTCTATGCAACTATTCTACAACTTGGCATGCATTTCCACGTCCCATACATTGTTTCATGTGCTAGTATAAATAGGGGAGAATTGGATCCGAAATCCATTGGTTTTGTTATAACCAAAATTAATTTCAAAACAAAAACAAACTAATGTTGTTCCTAAACATATGTTTAACTATGGTAGAGTTAGTTAAGATTTTGGAATATACCCCAGAGGTTCCAGGTTCAATCCACCAAATGGGAAATTTATATAGCATACATTTAATATAATTTGTTGGTTTGAACTTCATATGAGGTGGCCCGCCCCCATGGGGGCCAAACCCCAAGCCAACTTGGGCTTCTCAAAGGTGCCATGTGGCACCACCTGGTTGGTCCATGTGGCATCCTCTCATTGGCCACCACTTCCAACTCACTATACGGACTTGCTAACGTGTTTGCACAATCAACCTGCCAATAGGATGTACAAACACCATTTGGTGTTCACTAATTGCTCCACTTTCCTATACAAATATGCCACTTGACTACCATGTCACTATATAGCCTGCCACATGTCACCCTTTCAATGGTGCAATCTGGATTGTATAGATGCCACATCATTCATATGGATGACATGTGGCAACTTTTTACTGGTCCAATTGGGTGCCAAAAATGCCAAAAATGAGTGACACATGTCAGCCTCTCATGTTGCCATGTCAACATGTTGATGTCACCCTGTGCCCTGACAGTTGTATGGATGGAAACGTGGCAGCTTGTGAGCTTCCACGTGTCCTTCCCAGATTGACTTTTTCCACGTTGGTCAAAATCTTCAAAATATCATAACTTCTTCATACGATATCTATTTGAGGCGATTCACGCATCGTTAGAAAGATATAGTCGAGCTCTGTACAATGAAGTAATTTTCATGAGCAATTGAGACAATCAATTTTTTAATGTTCTTAGATCCACCTAGATCATTCCTTCCCACTAGAAGCCTTTTGGACCACCAAAAGTCTGGATTACTCAGCAAATAAGTGAGGATAAATCTCCCTCACTTTCCCGATATCGATCCATCTTGCTTTTCTTGGTTTTACCCCTTTAAGACCAACTTGAAGATACTCCACATCACCCTGTTGTGAAGCCCTGATTCTTCTGTCTAGGATAACATCTTCCAGTAGCTCATCTAAGTACTCAGGAGAAAAATCATCAATTGTTGGAACTTGAACACCTTCATCCTTATCCATAATCATAGGAGGTTCATAAAGTTTCAAATTCTCAACATCCACTACTGAATACACTTGCATATAAGATGGCATATATAAACAAAAGGTGTTAGTACCAATATTCTCTAAAATCTTAAATGGACCATACCAGATTGATTTGAGCTTTTTACCTTCACCCTTCATTCTGTTCTTGTTGATATGTAACCATACTTGATCACCAACTTGGAATTGATGATCAACCCGATGTTTTTCATGCCTCGCCTTGTACTTGTCTTGGATTTTCTCCAATTGTTCATGTATTGTCTGATGTACCTGTTGGATCCTCTAAATGGACCTCTTATCTTTGTCGACATCATCTTGTCCATCCTTTTTACTCTCTTCTCCAAAATCAAAATCCATAGATGATTTAGGAAATTATCCCAAACATACCTCAAAAATGGATCTTTGAGTAGAAGAATGCATGGCACTATTATAGGCATGTTGTACATAATGCAATTGTTCATCCCATAACTTAGAATGTCTACTGTAGTACCCTCGAAGAAAATGTACCATTTTCCTATTCACCACCTATGTATATCCATCTACCTACGGATGAAAAGCAATGCACTTTTTTATTTTAGTGCCCATTAACTCCCACAAACTAGAACAAAGCTTCCCCAATAATCGAGAGTCTCAATCGGATATAATAGATGTAGGCAACCCAAAATGAACCCAAACATTAGCAAAGAACAATTGTGTTGTATGTTCAGTTGTGACTTGCTTCTTGCAAAGCATTAAGATACACATCTTACTGAACCTATCCACCATGACGTACAAGTAATCATGATTTGTTTTGGACATCAACAAACCCCTTACAAAATACATGGACACACTTTCCCATGGTTGAGAAGGTACTGGAAGTGGTGTATATAACCCCAACCTTCTATTGTTAGGCTTACTCGTGGCACACAAAATACACCCTTTTACATACTTGGAAACTGTTTCATTCATTTGAGGCCAATAACAATATATGTGTAATTGTGCCACTGTCTTTCCTACCCTAAAGTGACCAAAAATAAGAGATGTATGGGCTTCCTTGATTACATTTTCTCTTTCATCCTTGGGTATACAAAGCTTTCCAAGATGATATAATAAATTATCATGCGCATGATAATCCAATTATTCATTATGATTTCCATGAGTTAGAGTTTCATACACATCTTTAAAGTCATCATCTCTAGCATATTGTTCAACAAAAATTTCATGAGCTAAAGAAGCATGCTTTAGTATTGTAGATGCATTGACTATTGATCTTGATAACATATATGCAACCTTGTTATGAATTCCCTTCTTATACTTAATTACCTAATAAAATTGTTGTAAGAAACCCATCCACCTAAAGTGTCGTGATTGTTGTAAATTGGTTTGTGATTGCAAATATTGTAATGGTGGATGGTCTGTGTGAACTATTGTTTCCTTCCCCATTAAGCAATGCTTCCATTTTTTAACACTTTCTACCAAAGCATACAATTCCTTATCATATGTTGGATAGTTAATTATTGCTTGAGTAGAAGTTTCAGAGTGGTAACAAATAGGTTTACCTCGTTGCATCAAGACTGCTCCCATGACATATCCATTGGCATCGGTTTGTATTTCAAATGGTTGTTGCAGATTTGGCAGAGCCAACACTGGTGTGGTACTTATTTTCTCTTTCAATGTCTTAAAGGATTTTTTTTTATGCATGCAAAGGAGTTTCTATGAAAGAGAAATTAGAAATGAATTTCCTCAAGTATTGTACTACCCCTAAGAAGCTCCTGACTTCTATGGCATTGTTTGGCTTGGGCCAATTCATGATGACTTCCACCTTTGAGGGATATATCTTTAGCTGACCATTCCCTACAATATAACCCAAGTACACTAGAGAGGTTTTGCCAAATTCACATTTAGACATCTTTACATACAATGTCTCCCTTTTCAAAAGTTCAAATACTTTTCCAACATGTATTGTATGATCTTCCCATGTTCGGATAAAGACCAAAATATCATTTAAGTAGATAATGACAAAATCATCTATAAAAGGCCTGAATACATCATTCATTACCCTCATAAATGTTGCAGTTGCATTGCATAAACCAAATGGCATAAACAACCATTCAAACAATCCCTATTTTGTCTTGAAAACAGTTTTCCACACATCACTTTCTGCAATTCTGATTTGATGGTAACCATTTCTCAAATATAACTTATTGAAATAGACAACATGTTTCAACTGATCCAATAAATCATCAATTCTAGGGAGAGGATATCGATTCTTTACCGTAATCTTGTTCAATACTCGAAAATCAATACACATCCTCCATGTACCATTTTTCTTTGGAACCAACACAATAGGAGATCAACATAGAGAGGAACATGGCCTTATGATTCCCTTAACGAGCAACTCCTGAACTTGTTTTTTTATCTCTACACTCTCTATCATCGATGACCTGTACATACCAATATTAGGAAGAGGAGCATCCAGTTGCAAATAAATTTCACGTTCAACTCCCCTCTTGGGAGGCAACCCTGTAGGTTCCTGAAATAGCTCATCATAGTTAGATATGATCTTTACCAATTTCTGCTTATGACCTGGATCACAACCTAAAAAGGCATCTGATATATCTTCCTCTTTTTGCTTCACCATCATGATAACAAAATATTTACTAGCACTTGCAAGTCTCTTCATTTGTCATGTGCTCACTTTAGAAACATTAGTTTTAATACGGTGAGCTCTAACAATATATTCAATCATGTCCTTGAAAATGTGATATTTGTTTTCTTCACAATAGAATATGACTTTCCTATCAAATAAATATGAACTACCCAAGACAATACCGTAAAAGTCAAGTGGCACTACATCCAACTCAACCTCATCAATGAACTTGGAAGTAATTGCAAATATGATTTTTGTTTAGTTACTTGCAACTTAGCATTCTCACACACCCAACCTAATGGATATGGTTTCACATGAGGTGTGGTATTTAAACCCAACTTCTTAACAATTGCCAGCCCGCTCAGAGATGTGTATAAGAGACCAACCTAATGGATATGGTTTCACATGAGGTGTGGTATTTAAACCCAACTTCTTAACAATTGCTTGAGATATTAAATTCACTTGAGATCCAATGTCAAACAAAGTATCTATCTGTGTATGCTTCACTATGACCCTTACATGGAAAAGTTCACTTCTTTTCTTTTGATTAATAACAGTTTCCAATTTAGCATATTGAATTGAAGAACTAGAACTAGCAGTAGATATACCTTTACTTCCCATTGGTGTATTTTAGTTTCATCTTCTGAATCTGATCCCAGATCTTGTTGAGTTGTTGCAACAGTATTTTGTTTCCCCTTAGCCCAGATCTTCTTTGGTTGAAAATTTGGATGCAACTTCCAACACTCCGCCTCCTCATGTCCTTTCCTCTTGTAGTGAGAACATGTAGGTTTCTCCTCGGCTTTCTTCATTGTAGATAACTTCTTGCTCTTTATTTTTCCCTTCGGCTGCTTCTCAAACTTGTGTGGCTTCTTATCCTCAAGCACATGCGTTCCCTTGCTAGCTTCAAAATGAGTAACTTGTACTGACACTTTGTCAATATTAGTAGGGTCAAACATCAATATAGTGTGTCGAAGATATGAATGCATACCACCAATATATTTTAGAAGAGTATCATGAGTATATAATGGAATTCCTGAGGATAATGCTTTCTTATTAAATTCATGTGTGTTTATTTGAAAATTTTCCCCTTTTCCTTGTCTTAAATGTTGCCAATCTATCATTGTCGTTTGTACATAAGCTAATGGATAAAATTGTTTTCTTAATGCAACAGTAAATTCATCCCAAGAAGAAATTACTTTACCCTATTGGATGAGATTAGTTTGTGTCCTACTCTCCCACCATATGAAGGTTGTTCCACCCAAACGTAGAGTAGGAAACAATATCCTTGCATCTTCATCCATGATTCTTTGTACCCTACAATATACTTCAATCTGTTTGATCCAATTATCTGACCTCTCTGCATTCAATTCTCCATTATAAATCGACAAATAAAACTTTACATCTAACTTTAATAAAGGAAAATCATGAGGACAAGAAGACTTATTAATAGACTTCTTCTTATGAGAAGAATGTTCACTATCATCAGATGATGATGATGATGATGATGATGATGATGATAGGGACAAAGGGGGATTTTGAGGTTTTTCACCTCCTCCTTCTCCTTCGACTTTTACTGACTTTTTGACTCCTCCTTGAACCTTACGGTTCGGTTCTTCCACCATTGTTTTCATCTTGAGAAATGCCTCTGTCAAAGCCTCGAAGCTCATTTTAGGATCATCTCCTTCTTCGGATGGCATTCCTCGTCTTCGAAATTCTCTTTGAATTTTTGGGTTGAAGTCTTCAAGCGTGCCTTCACCTAGCTTAGATTTGGACCTCGTAAGCATTCACTTGCAAACACATGTCAAAACCTGCTCAGATACCAACTTGATCTGAAAGATACCAACTTGATCTGAAAATCCTTAGATGTTAAATTATTTCTTAAGTACACATTAAGATCCAACCTGATTCGAAAAATTAAGTTCGTCTTGACTATTTGCAAAATAATATGAATTTACTTACTTGTCCAAAACCTCATTAATGATGAATAACTTGCAAGAAACTGAGTGAAACAGAAACAACAAGAACAAGGCACATTACACAAGTTGATAACGGAGTTCACCCATCTTGGGCTACGTCTCTAGGTCCGCTTCCAAATGAGAGACCACTCTATTAATGCTCAAATGCTTGATACAATAATGGCTGCAACTTATGTTTTTACAATGACCTTCTTATATGCTGCTCAAACTCAAAAACATAGATCACCACTGAATTCCTCTCGAAATTATGAGAAAAATGAGTATAAACACCCTATACTTTTCTCAAGGAACTTTATGGCACAGAAAACGATGTAATATCAAAATCTTAGTACCTCTTGGCATGAATTTTGATGCAACCATTCTACAAATTGGCACGCATTTCCATGTCTTGAGCATTGGTTCAAATGTTGGTATAAATAGCGGAGAATTGGATCCAAAATCCATTGGTTTTGTTATAACCAAAACTAATTTCAATACAAACCCAAACTAATGTTGTTCCTGAACATATGCTTAACCGTGGTAGATTTGGTTAAGATATTGGAATATATCCCAAAGGTTTCATCGAAAGTTTGCCCCCCATGAGGGCGAGCCACCTCATATGCAATCCAAACTTGATCGATCCACCAATTGGAATTTATTATTATGTCTTATTCACATGAGTAGACATGTCACACTGATTATTAATACTTGTAAACATTATTATTTTGCAATTAA
The DNA here is from genome assembly GCA_900067695.1 of Picea abies. Classification (NCBI taxonomy): domain Eukaryota; kingdom Viridiplantae; phylum Streptophyta; class Pinopsida; order Pinales; family Pinaceae; genus Picea; species Picea abies. Next base: position 7,014 of record CBVK0100515604.1, read on the forward strand.
TAAAAGAACCAATACTAATTGAACATGAACACATAATGTGGTTATAATAGCACAAAAGGGGAAAGGTAAGGGGGTCTAAGGAAATTAGAGAAATTTGATCATAAATTTATCCAATAAACAAGAGGAAAGTTGTAACTAGATTCAAACTTGAAAATGGACAATAGATGGACTCTATATGCACACATTGAATAGCACTAGAGGGAAGAGAACTTATGAGGCATTGTTGAGCAAAGAAGGAAGTATTTTCATTGTGTTGTGTGGAGTAGGTATTGTGAGTTCCAACGTTGGTCTGATTAAATAACTTAGTAGGTTGATATTCATGATTTTTGGGATTGGGAGAATGACTTGAGAGAGTCCTCAGTTTGCCTTCTTTTCCTTGGTGGTCTCATAGCCCGACTAAGGGGTGGTGTCCACAGGGGACTACTTACAATTGAGTGGAATATTTATCTATCTTATTTAGTTGCTTGGTATTCAAATTTTAGAAAATATAAGTACCCTCTCATTGATCTCAATATTCTTGTTTATTATGAGTATAATTCTTTAATATTTATGGTTGAATACATTTGTGGTTTCCTATAGACTTAATAAGAATAATTGCATGTCGTAAAACTATTGTATTCTACAAATCCTTTAATTATCTAAATGCAGAAATGCTACTATGTTTTATGAATGAATGCAATAGGTTTCTTGTAGGCCTGTTAATTATTGGTTTATAGTAAGTATGACGACAGAAAGATGACCACCTGTAGGAGGGCATTCCTGCAGGTCTGCAAAATGCCATGTTTCCCTCTATGTGCAATATCACAGGATGTCTACTACAATCATATATTTTGAAATAAATAATAAACAAAACTGGAATTAGTTGGAAAATTATTCTCACATGTATTCAATCTTCAATTTTTGATGGTGGGATGAAATTTGTACCTTCAAATGAAGTGTTCCGGTTTCTCAGAATATTTAATGTCAACTCTAAATATATTGTGATGAATCAGACGTATACCATTATTGAAAAGATGGTGGACATGAACTGGCAGTTTCTCATTAATATGGATGGCTTCTTTTTCATGAGTTCCACCTTCATTCTTAATCTCCTTATTTGTAGTTCCTAAATATTTACTATGGGAAATAAGCATTGGCCAATTTGCATTATCAAAATCATGCACAATAAAATAAATAAATGAGAAAGACTCGTTATCTCCTACACTAGTAGAGAGAAAAATGTTAGAATGTTATGGATTGGTCTGTGACTTCAATTGAGTGTCTTCCTTTACTGGAAACATGTCACACCAACTAACCAAGACCCAAAAAATGAAGATGAAACTTGCTTGATATTCAATTTCATGTCTAACCTTGGGTATTCGTGGATATGTTAGGCAATTGGTCATTTGATTGTGTTGGCATTTTATTTGGTTCCACACATATATCTTACTTATCAAAGAATAGAGAGGTTCCAACATCCCATCTCCATTGGTCGTATGCATTTTATGTTCTACCTTGATAGAGATGTCACTAGGATACACCTTCTCTATATTAAAATACACCCAAAAGGTTGCAATGGCCCCTAATTGGCAAGGATCACTACCTTTAGTAACTAGTTCCATAAACAATTTGAATATTTCCATGGCATGCTTTATCAAAGGATTTACCATATTTATTCTCCCTGATTACGTTTTTAATCATAAAAAAATTATTGTATACATGATAAACATTATGTTTTAAGCGACCCATAGATGTCTTTGTGTCCCAATTGACTAGAGGTATCAATATACATATATGCTTCAACAAAAAGAGATGTGTAGGCATTTGCACTACTAATTCGGGAATAAGATGACTCTAATTCCTTCCCATATTTAGGGCACATGTTGCTCTCTTTTGTTGCTTATACACATGTATCTGACAAGTTTTGTATTGTATAAATTACTTTGACATTTATGGGTGTGCTAACAGGGTGTGGTTGCATTGGACCATTCTGAATTTCTTGAACAACTCCCTTTCTCCATTTGCACAAATACATTGTTGGAAGTTGCAATGAAACTATGAACAACATAAGCTACAATTGTGACTCCCATAGTTAGACTAGAACACAAAGAAAATGGTTAACATAAGTTGTTGTCTGAGCCTATTTATTCCTAGAGCATCTGTTGCACATAGTTTGCATACAAGTTATAGTAGATGCCATATTAACATGGAATTAGATCTTGAACAAGAGATATGCTCTTTGTGGTCTACCAGAAATTGGAGACTGCAAGTGAATATGAAATATCAAGTACAATTGACATAATGGATTCATATTCCCATGTTTAAGCCCTCTTTTGAGTTTTGGTATTAAGTTGTGTTACACTACCTTTAATAGACAAATTTGAGTGAGAGGTTGAGAGTATAATTGCCAAGCAAAAATTGTATGTCACCTAAAATTAATCTATAGTGAGTTAAAAAAAAGGACCTAGTTTGATGATTTAAGATAAATGTATGTTATAGAAAGAGAAATGTATATCCGGTCTAAAAGATCATGTGCACATCATGAAGCCACATAATATATTTACAAGGGCTTGGTACAAGATATCAAGGAAGGTTGCATGACTTTAGTATTAGCATATATAAATTCACATGGTTTTTATCGGATTGCAAAAGTTATAAAGGTCATTTAAAAAATAAAGAAGTTATAACAATTGAAGTACATATGTGTATAAGCTACAGATGGTAATTGAGAAACATATCAATAAAAAGAGAAAAAGAAAGGCTCAATATATAAATCATTGCTCCATTGACATCTTAATATTGGAAGATGTTGGCATACTTGTTTTGTGGCTTCAATTTGACAATGATATGCACTCTTCGCTCTAGGACTATAGAGATCATCAAGTTGATGTCACAAGAAATAGCTCAAAGATGGGAGATTGGTGAACCATCTTGTAGATCCAAAAGGCTTATAATCATTAAGATGTTGGGCATACACAAAGAATAGGATGGTGCACTCATTGATAATATAAAAGAATATGGGTCATCTACATCTTCATCAAAGTCTTCCTCTGAAAATAATGTAGACACTGGAAGTGTCCTTGAATTCATGAATGAGTTTGAATAATTGTCTCAAACATTTTATTTGTTTTTGGTTAGTATGATGCCTGTATGGAGAATTTCTTGTACTTTGCTAAAGATAAACTAACTCTAAAGGAGTCTTTGAATTTATATATGATTATCCATGAAGTTGTCAAATATTTTCTATGTTTCTTAGCTTATATGGTTTGAGTATGAAGAATGTAACATGATTTTTTTAATTTTGTTGAAATGTTAGTGTGATTTGTTTTATTCTTTTAATTTCAAATAACAAAATATTGGAGATAATTTTAAATTATTGTAGATGTGTTGTGAAAAAAAATTACTTAAAAAATACATGAATAAAGCTATAGAATGTTATGGGATGATCTTGTCATGACAATATATAAAATGGATGCAAAAATTGTCTATAATACGTCACTACCTTCTTATACAAGGGTTAAAAGTTATTTATAAAAAATATAGTGACATGAGTATCATTTTAATTATAACCATAAAACACAATTAAAAGAGTAAGTGTAAAGTGGTATTTATGTCATAGAAACAATTTCAATACATAAGCATATTCAACTTAGTAATGAGCATTCTTCTATGTAGAAATGGCGAGGACCGAGCAACAAACATACTCACACCGCAATCAATTAACCATTATGTTAGTGGGAGACACCACTCTCTTATGGCTACTACCATTGGTATAAGGATCATGGTATATCAAAGCTTATATGTTAATGTGGACCACTTCTCTCAACGAATGTGGGATATTATACCAACATATTTTCAAAAATATAATAATTTTAACAATACAAAAGGCAATACTAGTAGAACCACTTTTGGAAATTAATTTTAAGTTTTTTTTTTGGTGAAAAATACATCTTACATTTATAGAAAAATATTTACAAAGAAGAGCCCAAAAGTGGAAGGGTATAGACAATGAACATCATAACCTCTTCCAAAGAACTACAAAGGTAGAAATAAAACTTGAATACTCAGTGTGATCCAAAGATTGGGTATCTTTGATCAACAAAACTCATTTTGTCAACAATTGATGATGAACCTCATCCTTCCAGACCCACTAAAGGTAGACAAGGAGCTAGGCTCATGATAAAAAATAAGTTTGCACCACAACTTCCATAAAACGAAAAACACCACTATCTCGAAACAATGTCAAAGCCCATGAAAGGTAGTATGAAAAAAAGCTTGGCCATCATGGAACAAAACTGCCTACTATTGAACCATACCCTAAAAAGCTCTAGATGTTGATCCTAAAACCAACTCCAACATTGGCTGACAAACCGTCAGTCCCATAAAATGTGCCTAACTATCTTCGACCACTGAAAAACAAAACAGAGGCTATCTAATAGACCAGTCTTGGCCAACCTAGCTTTAGATAGAAGTCCCTGATAAATGACAAGCCATGTAAAGACTCTTAGCTTGTAAGACATTCATATAGTCCAAACATTGTGCAAACACTTCGTCTAACATTCCTCCGGATACATTGAGACCCATGAAGTGTTAACAATCGCGGAGAGAGGATGCCTCAGATGAATAACCAAATACAAATAGAGAGAATCATACTAAAACAATGGTCAACCAAAACTCCAACCCTAATCTCTCCAAAAGGGCCTTGCCATACCAATATTCATCTTGAAAAATTTAGAGTTTGCTATAAGGGCACACAACTTCCTATTCAAGAGTCAATCGGAAGAAAGAAGTCAATGCTCTTGAGTAAGAGGTCTCTACTCCTTCCATGCATGAGCAACTTGATCCCATAGATCACACTAGAAAAAGATGCATTTCCGACTTAGTCTACATGCTTAAAAGTGCAACTTATTTGCAATGTACATCCCTTGCTCTCTCCAACTTCAAATCGGTTGGTGAGCTAAGTCCCACCCTGCCTAGATACCCTCCCAATGCCACTAAATCAACATCACTACATCCATCCTATCCTTGTGTGTAGTTGGTCCAGGTGAACCAACCTCCATAGTCAAGATCCTTCTATCTCTAGTATGGATAAAAAATTCACAAAGCTACCTTGCACTAAACACCAAGCCTATTTCTTCAAACCATTGATCACTAAACCACTACCTCCACTCCACTCCCCATCCCACTCTACCATATTAAAATCCCTGCCCACAATCCACTTTGGCACCACAAGAGGTGACAATCCAGTCCCAAAGGCAACCCCTCTTCCAACTAAGATTAGGGGCATACATTGCATAAAAACAAGAACTTGATCTTATATCAAAATAGTGACCCAGACACACCAATCCTTAGGATCTAACCCATAGGTAATCACAAAACTTTGCAAGGACGAAGAAAGGGCGATCACCACCCCTCCACTTCTGTGACAATGGTGAGAAGCCCAAAAAGGCCTATTCCAACAATAGTTCATCCAATTTCGAAGCTTCAAGTTGGTTGATTTCTGAGAGTGTAGTTAAGCCAACATATATTTTTTTTTAAACAAAATTAAGTGTTTTAAACCCAAACTTCACATTTTAAAGTAATAGTTGTAATCAAGTAAGTAATTTAGTCATTGAAAAAGTACAAGTAAATACCAACCAAGTTGATTGATATGGGTGTTTCCCCCCAATGATTAGTTAGTAATAAATAGATATAAATAAAGATTCTTATAATGTGAAGAAAGTGTTGGTTGTAATAACCAATCACAAATATACATAAACATATATGAAGCAAGGAACACTAGGAGTTTAAGTCAAGAAACCTCAAAGGAGAAAATTCTATTCAATCACACCATTTCATATTGAAAAATTGATATAAAAAACATCTATATGAAAAAGACAAAAAAAATATATGTTGAATTTATTAAGAAACTTAATAATAATCTTTTTTTAAACAAAATAATTTTGTTTAAATTAAAAAAAAAAAAATTTCATATCATTATTACAAATATTTTATTATTAATATTGTTGTAAAATAGATTTACATTATCATTATTACAAATATTCTTATTATTAATATTATTAATATTGATGTAAAATACATTAAATTATATATATTTATTCCATTATATATATGTGTATTTATAGAATTAATTTTAATAAACAGAATTTTTATTTATAAAATTAATTGTAATAAATATAATTTTTAAATTTTAAGAAACAAGATAAAATGGGATTGAAATCATAGTACCCTATGAGATAGAAACTTTGTCCATTAATTTTGATAAATGTTTTTAAAAAATATTTTTTAAAAACATTTTGAAAAAAAAATCCCGTTACTTTTTTGATATATAAACTCTTTTACCATGGTGTGAAGGATAAATACCAACTAATTCTGAGATAATTCTGGATGAATAAAATTTATATAGTACATTGGATAAATGATCACAAGTCAAATTTGTAGTGGATGCAATAATTTTAGTTAGAATCCAATGTAGACATTTTTGGGCATAGATTTGCAATTCATGCAAAAACTGGATGATGGACAGTTAGGCAAGATACATGTTTCAGCTAGTTTAGTTTTAAGGAGTTAAACCACGTGTATGAGCCTTGGACCCGACCAGCAAATTTATTATAGTTTTGTCGACTTGTACCCAATATAGGGAGTGGCATTTGGTAAGGGGTTGCATGTGATTAGAATGATAGTACATGTTTCTGAGACCACACGAGATACTAAATCTGTAAATTCAGAGCTTTCCCAGTTAAATTTGTGTATTTTAATCCCCAAATACAATATATATAAACAACCAGACGAAATATCGATACATCGTTGGTTGGAAATATAGACTTTGACACGGGAAGAAGAATAAGTCGGTCAATGCAAAACCGAGAAGAGCACACTTTCATAACTCTTCATAACGAATACAATAAATTTTCACTGTATATTCTCTGCTTTCTCCAACTGAGTGGAGATTCCATAAACGACCTCCAGGTATGTATGTACTTGACTATTGGCTATAGAAAAAATGAAAGTAAAATTTCGTCTACATGATATTCGTTTACAGCAATCTGCATTCGCTAAATTCATTAAAAACAGCAGTATGTGAGGCGGGTCTAATTTTTTTTGGCACTCCTGAGGTTCCTGATGGTCATAACGAGCTGCTGTCTCTCCCCTTCTACTTCTGCAAACTTGAGACTTATCTGAGAATACCGTTCCTGCATCTCTCTCAGTTCTTCTTCCATCATAGAGTTTTTTCTCTTCAGTGCCTCCGTGTCGTTCATTATTTCATTCATGTCTCTGATGCCCTTCAGGGCTGTTGCTTGCTCCTCCTTTTGTTTTGTCATGGCACTGCACAATCGATTTTAACAATTGCGTGTTAGGGCTCCAGAGAACAGTAGATAATAATAGATAACAGCTGAAGAGAAGTTCATTCAATACCATTTTTTAGAAATAGACTAAATGCTAAAGGTCTTTAGTATAATCGTATCAGTAAACAAGAGACTTGGATGAGTAATTTTTATTAAGGATAAAAAATGTAACCATGGTACACTGAGGTTCATAGGTGATTGAGGCCCCAGTTCACTGGACCTGATATGGCTCCAGTTCATGGTGTCTGTGGATCCCATGGGGATTGAACTAGTGATCATTGAAGTTTTGAACACCAACAAAAATTGTGAATGAAATTAGGGTGGTTTTATATGATCAATATAGTAATCTTGTGGTGATTTATGTCCGTCACATTCGCTAAACCCATGGGTAACAATGCATTTTGTCATTTGATAAAAGAATTCAGATACCAGTCATGAATTGAATGAAAAACAGGTGGAAAAAGAAATCAAAAGCTCTACAGAGTAGACAAACATCATTACTTTCTGTATGAAAAACCAACAATATTCATGTGTTAGGGAGGAGTCGAGGACAACATCTTGGCTTCACATTGTCAAAAATTTGGCCATTAAAGAGGGCAATCCACATTTATAAAGGGGTTGTTTAGAGAACTTTAGACCAGCATTTAGTTCAATCCATCCCTAGTTCTTATCCAACACAGTAAACTGTCAGTCATAATAGACTGACCTGCACTATGAACTTGCATTTTGCTATACATTCCATTGACGTATATGCACACTGTTGACATAGCAAGTTCTCCGAACGATGAGAGACTAAGTGTTTGGAATGCCATATCTCATCAGAGTAGACAAGCTCTTAAAACGCATTACTCTTTTCTGCATTTTGCTAATATAATTATATATCCATGCGACATTTGATTCTCCCTAACTATGTTGATTTATTGGAGCCACAGGGTTCCCTTCGAATCTCTTAACACGGAACTTCATAGTAGTAAAATTCAGTGACATCGTAATTTCCTTCATAGTAGTCAAGATTGCCAAACTTCCTCAAAATCAACAACTCGGTCTCCTAGTAATAGCCTGGCTAAAGCAGTGGCAAGAATGTAGAAAGCGGATATACAGTTATGATGACTATCGTCCTGTGAAAATTTTCACTCGAGCAACTGTACCATAGGACGATCAAAGCTTAGCCTTGATGGAATTTAAGCATGTTACATCTCTGTAAGGCCGGACATTTTATCCCAAGTCTCTGCTATTAACTGAATGTGTGAGTTGGTTATGTGAATTTTCAGTTATTGTTTTACCGGTAACTGTTGGCATCCTGCAATAGTTTTTATGATGTTAACCATCCCCTTTTTACTTTGCAATGCAAAAACAAACTAGTATATAATCGTTTTGCCTCACTTTGAAGCTGGAGGATAGAATTTCTAAGAAACGTGAATAGTTTATTGATATAAATATTCCTTCAAGTAACAATGATTATTGCAAACCTAAATAGACACAGGAATGCGGGGACTATGGCTTAAGCATTTCTCCATGTTGCATACCTACTTCACCTTCTAACTCAGCTTCATAAATGTAGATGTGCAGAGTACAGTTACGAAATTCAGCTAGCTTTTCCATACAGATCAGGCTGAGGGATGCACGGTGCCCACGTCCCCTTACTTGCAAATGGGATACATATGTGGCAAAATGCAGCAAATAGACAGTTCTGAGACAGCCATCCAGGTATGGGATAATCTATTGTCTCCATTAGGGTCGGGCACTGTGTTATCTAGAATCTAGATTCCATATCTATACCCACATAGATATCTTTCTAAATATACATTTGATATATATATGTACTATGTATGTATATATGTATAGCTTTAGTTTGATATTAATAATGTTATTGTTTAATCTAACCAGAGTCTCAAGAACATTTTGAAACAAAATTTTTAGGAATAAGGTGTTAATCAACACTTTATATATCTTTTAATAGCTTCGGTTTATAGGTTAAAAATTAAGAAAAAGTAGTAGTAATTTAATGAATTGTTCAATAATACACAGATATATATCGAGATGCATCTGTCTCAATGACATTGATCCATGTATTCCATTTCTCTGATCATAGATGTAGATATATGAATCAATTCATATCAGTAGGGATGTATATGTAAATTCAACTATCTATTCCATGGATAGACAGTATGAGTATATAATAGTTGACACTTCATCGGGTATTCCCAATATTAAAGCTTCATCAAGTATTGTAGCTTCATGGTGACTTGTCAAATTGGCAAACTTTCATGAATCATGATATAGCCTACAATTTCAAACTTCTTGTCCTTTTGAACCTTCATACAATCTGATTCAATTCGCTTTTTCGGATTGCAAATGGCCTTTCACTCTTGCATCACTGCCATGAAAAAGCATGTCACAAAAGGTACTTTTGTGACTGTGGTGCCCATTGCATTTTTGGCTTTAAGGTACCATATCTCGTCCATGCTATTTTTGTGTCTAGTTTTCTAACAGATAAAAATGGATTTGGAGCTGCTGTATTAGATCGAGATGTTTTGCAGTTTTAGAGGATTGTGTCATATTATATTCCTGATTTCAACTTTCTTCACAGACAGTTTTTTCAATGACCTTTTCAGAATTCCAAGTTCTTACTGCTCACTGCAAAAAACCAGATCCTCGATGTCCTCTCACTGCTAACTATCCTTGAAAAACCAACAGATCTATGATTTTTCACTTCACTGACCTCTGAAAACCAAGAATTTTTTTTGCTGCTCAATGTTTTCCGAAAACAAACAAAATTTTTACTGTTCACTGCCTATGTAAAAAAATGTTTCCCTCCCTAACAAAACCTGCAAAAGCAGAAATGGTTACCTTGTTCTAAGACAATATTGTCCTTCTCTGATAAATTCATTGATCTCCCATGCTCCACTATTTTGAGTTTGATGATCTGAAAACCAAGGTAATTGTGATCCTCTTGAGACTATTTTTCTATTGAGTTTTAGTTCATACTGTGCAGCTTCACTGTTGTAAGTTTGAAATGCCAAAAATGTTTATGATTTTAGGTTTCCATTTGGACTAGTATATGGTTAGTTTAGGGGTTGGGCTAGTTTCCAGCAGCCAGGATCTGGGACTGTGAGAAACATCCCTACTGCAGATTTTGGTGTCCTGGGTTGGTTTCCAAAATGAGAAACCTGTCTTCGAACCAGAAACCAATTTTAGATTTTATTTATACATATATATATATATATATATATATGTATCTAAAATGGGATACTCTCCTAGACCCTGATGAACCCTGCTTTTGAAAATGGTGTCCCCAAATGGCATATGTATACCTGAACCCGCACCTGCATCCATGGACCATGGTGACCTTGGTTGGACTATAACATTGTGAGATAGTGGTTTTTTAATTAGGTATTTAATAAAGAAGAAAGAGGTTACTCTAATTGGATATGCTCCTGTGCTAGTGTTAGGAGCCACTTGGTTATTAAGTCCAAGTCTCTATCAGAGTCAACGGATCCCCCTTCTGTAAGAAAGGGGTCACCATGAGGAACATAACAGGTGTTAACTAAGATTCTTAGATGTTGGATGAAAGACTAGTCTAAGATGCTACAAGAAAACTGTAAATAGTAGTTCCTCTTTTTCTCTTCATTTTAGTACCATTCTATTCTCATGCAAAAAGAGAGCATTTAATGTTCTATGAAGGAGAAGTTATTGGCATGTATAGCAATAACATGCTCATTTATTACAATGGTTTCTTTTCATATGCATGTGTATTCTTGGCATCATTCTTGTGGAATATGTATGACAATCCTCTATAATCCAGTGGCCCTTATGTTTGTTGTTTTCTTAGCATTTATGAATATTAATAGTTTGTTTTGACTGATGAAGTGCAATATCCTGTTTATTAAAAGTAGCAGCTCTGATTGCCAGATACCAGTAACAATTCTTTATGACTAATTTTGGGGGCATATTACAATGTTAAATGTTGGTTTTATGACAGTGTTAATGCAGCAACCTAAAATGGAAGTACAGTGGCTGGGTTTGGGAGTGATAATTCTCTATTTTAGGGCCAAAAGTATCATTACTTTCTGCAGTAAAAACTAAAAACCATCAATGTCCATCTGTGTTAGGGAGGACAACATCTCAGCTGCACATTGGCTAAATTGTGTTAGGGAGGACAACATCTCAGCTCAGCTGCACATTGTCAAAAAATTAGCCGATAAATAGGGCAACTTACATTTATTAAGTCAGTTTAGACCAGCACTTAGTTCAATCTATTCCCATTCCAACCTCATCCAATCATCTGTCTTGTCAAAAATTTAGCCGATAAATAGGGCAACTTACATTTATTAAGTCAGTTTAGACCAGCACTTAGTTCAATCTATTCCCGTTCCAACCCCATCCAATCATCTGTCACACATACTAGACTCACTCTCACTATAAAGTTGCATCTTTCTATACATTCAATTGACATATGTGCACACCAATGACAACGAGTTCATTGAATAATGCGAGACCAAGTGTCTGAACTTTGGAACTCAATTATCACCAAACAATTGTGGAGGAAGCTCAATCAACCAACCCAAGCAAAGATTGAGTAAGTTCAGTGATGCTTGCAACTAGTGAATGAAGTTAATGACTGGATCTTTGGCCCAACCTTCACCCTGCTTGTCATAGCTCTTCTACCAATTAGAGAGTGTCCAAGATCCAACAATGTATAGTCCAACAAGTCCCAATCTGAGCAGAGCTCAAGTAAGACCTTTCAAGATCTTGAACACCTTTCATAAAGCAGCTCCAGCACACTCCACCTTTAGGTGGGACAATTTTCCATCTTCTAATTCCAAAATACAACCCTCATACACATTGTGATCTTTTCACAGCCTGTCAGAGATCTTTTCATCCTAGCAACCCATCCATAGATTAGCATTCATTGCAGTGAGAAACCTCTCCTCTAGCTTACCCTAGTGATCCCTTGACTGCATCATGACCTTGTTATGATTTCTTCACTAGATATTTCTATCATTAGCTCTTCTACCAATTAGGGGGTGTCCCAGATCCAACAATATATAGTCTAACAAGTCCTAATATGAACAGAGATTAAGTAAGACCTTTCAATATCTTGAACGCCTTTCATAAAGCAGCTCTGACACACTTCATGAAGAGAAATACCAATGAAACATTCCACCTTTCAGTGAGACAAATCTTACATCTTCTAATTCCCAAACACAACCTTCACAAACATCATGATCTTTTCACAACCTGTCAGAGATATTTTCATCCTAGCAACCCACCCATAGATTGGCATTCACTGCGGTGAGAAACATCTCCTCTAGCTTACACTAGTGATCCCTTCACTGCATGGTGACCTTGTTACGAGTTCTTGACTAGATATTTATATCATCAACTCTTCTACTAATTAGGGGGTGTCCCAGATCCAACAATGTATAGTCCAACAAGTCCTAATCTGAGCAGAGCTCAAGTAAGATCTTTCAAGATCTTGAACACCTTTAATAGAGCAGCTCTGGCAAACTCCATTGAGAGCAATACCCACTGAAACACTCCACCTTTCGGAGAGACAAATCTTCCATCTTCTAATTCCCAAACACAACCTTCACACACATCATGATTTTTTCACAACCTGTCAGAGATCTTTTCATCCTTGCAACCCACCCATAGATTAGCATTCATTGTGGTAAGAAACCTCTCCTCTAGCTTACCCTAGCGATCCCTTGACTGCATGGTGACCTTGTTAAGGGTTCTTGACTAAATATTTCTATCATTAATAGTAGCTATGATTGGCTTTCCTTGCCTTGCAACACTTTAGACATAATTCTTTCCCCATCACTTCTTAATACCAAGCTTTAGCAAATTGACTATAAACACCAACCCAAGCAAATAGGAAACATAGATTTTCAATCTTCTGAGTGAGCTTACCCCTCAGCAATAGGACTGCACACCCTGGTACAGTACCCAAATGATCAACAAAAAATGAATTCTTGATTGAATCTTTGTCTATCTAGTATCACCTAGATAGGTAGCTAGGTAGCTAAGTAGGTAGGTAGGATTCAAAATCATCCTCATAAGGTAGATCCAACCCCTTTTTCGTAAAATCTGGGGAACACTGCATGTCTGAACTTTTTGATTCACCATTTGTGGTAGTATTTTCTTTTCTTTGAATATAGGTAGTCTTATTTTGTGCTTTTCTCTCTTTTAAGTTTTTACCAGAATATGAGTTATTTGGGTCAATGTTTGAGATTGGTTTCCATTGATTATGCTAGTTATTAGTTTGCGATCTGGTCAATTTTGTTTTCCTGCAGGTTTCTAATGGGCAAGTGGGGAGGGAACTTTAAACCTGCTCTAATACCACTATCATGGATTGGTCTCCCTCTACCCTAGAACCACAACTTCGTATATATAGAAGTTAAGCAGTTAACATCCATTGCAACCTACTTGTTGGAACACACACAAATAAAGATAAACGTGACTTACTTTCATTAATGATATGATACATGCATATATACATGATTATGACCATTGGATTCATATTCCAAGGTCTTTTGGACTCCCGACAACCATTACACAAACTTGATTCTTCACATTCAGTGAAGTTTGTAACCCTAACGAATTATGTTTCCAACATTCCCTCCCTTAATCCTAAGGGGTGTATGTGAGCGACAAGTCCAATGTGAGAGTTGATATCTGAAAGTGGGTAGCTGAAATTTGGAAGTGTGCAGTTGTTGACGGCTAAATGTGCTATTTGAATTTGGTGGTTTTAGGATGACCACAAACTGAATGGCTAGCAGAAGTCGATGTCTTCTACTAAATGGTGATAGTGGTTTAAGGAAGACCACAAACCAATCTGGTGGTTTAAGGATGACCACAAACTTTGGAACCTTGCTCTAGGCTCAATGGTTCCCGGAACATTTCCTAACTTAGGAGGAAGCTGGAAGTTGATGTCTTCTACTAATTGGAAGTGCTCTTAATGTTGGTTTAAAGATGACCATAAACTATGATGTAGAAGAAGCTAAAAGTCTTCTACTGAATGGAAGTTTAAGGGAAACCACAAACCTGTCTAGCAGAATTTGTAAGTCATCTACTAAGTGGTGATTTAAGGAAAATCACAAACCGTTGTGTGGTGGTTTAAGGAAAACCACAAACCAAATCACGCTCCCTTGTTGCTGCTCAACTGATAAGGCTTCGAAACTTGAAGCCTGACTGTCAATCAGTGATGTTGTTCCCCCCTGTCAGGGACAAGGTGAGAAGATGCAAATCCTTTCTCTTCAAGATGCGTCAATACTTGAGAGTGAATTCGTTGGTCTGACTGACATATCTTCTTGGTGGATGGAAGTTTAAGGGAGACCACAAACCGTTGTCTAGCAAAATACATAAGTCTTCTACTATGTGGTGATTTAAAGAAAATCACAAACTGTTGTGTGGTGGTTTAAGGAAAACCACAAACCAAATCACGCTCGCATGTCACGCTCGCTTGTTGCTGCTCCACTGATAGGGTTTCGAAACTTAAGCATGATTGTCAATCACTGATGTTGTTCCCCCTTGTCAGGTACAAGGTGAGAAGACGAAACTCTGTCCACTGCAAGATGTGTCAATACTTGAGTGCAAATTCTTCAGTATGATTGAGATATCTTCTTGGCTATTGATGATCATTGCCAAGAAGTCATCCACTCATAGTGGTTCTTTATTCTTGCAGGTTTCTTACGGTTAGAACATCTATTTGGATGATGATTGTGCTTTTCGCAATGCTTGCAAGGATGAAGATCGAAGCACTGATCGTCCGCGTGGCCAACTCGCTTTGGCATTTGAGAATATGCTCTTGAACAAGAGCAGGTCAATGTGAACTTTCTTGTAGCAATCCAACACTCTAGAACTGGATCGGTTTGGTGTAATCAAGAATATGAAAGGTGACATCCTTTTCATATCCAATACTTGTTCTATGCTTGTTCTGCATGATTTATTCCCAAGGTTTGATGATCTGCTTGGAAAGAGGAAGCCGATCTTTCTCTCTACTTGAATCTGGAGCTATCACTGAGTGGCTCCTGCGCTAGTTGTTTGTCTAAATCAACATCATCATCTTCATCATCTTCAAAAATAGGGTTTTGAACAAGTACTAGTTCAGAATGTTGTAGAAGATTCTTTTGTTGAAGTGCATCGTGAAGAAGTCGAGTCTGTGTTTGCAACAGTGCTACTTTGGCTTGCATAACTTGCAAGTATGTTACGATAGACTGCAAAGTGGTTTTGTCAATGGTGATTGTATTGTCCATAGAAGAGAGGATTAGAGTATTCAATAACTCTAGTAGTTCCTCAACTCGAGCCATATAAACAAAATTAAACGTCACAGGGTTTCTTGCAACTCCACCCTTTAACAATCAAATGCAAAAATGAAAAAACAAATGGAGGATGTTGACTTCTACCGAAAATGCACCCTCTTACAAGAAAAGTACAAGTAAACCTACAAAGAGAAACTATTTGCAGGTGACCTTGATTGTGGATTGCGGAGTTGAATGTGCGATCGATGCTTTGAGTTTGTCGTCTCTATGATCTTCAAGCTCCAAAATGCAGAAGCAAAGTGTTTGCTTGTGGGTTTAATCACAATGGCTATCTTCACAAGGGAATCTAAAAGTTGTGCATGAGGTCGAAAATACATTGAGCGTCGTTTGTCTATCCACTAAAGTGGATCACAATCATCAGCCACAAATCTCTCCAGTCCACTGCTTCCTGAGAAATACCAGGAAGGCGAAGATGGTGTATGAACGATTCAATACACCAGGAATAGAGGCTCTAAGGGCAGAGCGAAATTGTACTTATGCTCGGCAATCTTGGAACTGCTGGACTGGCACGATGTTCAATCTGTCGAATACAATCGCCTAGTTGGACTTGGACGGTTGGCTTTGGAGATTTCACGTCTTGGTTTTATAAGCCAAGGAAATGGATTCTCATATTACATTGACAACCTCTCAGTTATTCTTGCACTTTCTGGATAAAGATCGAGTCGAGTCCGAACCGAGACTGTGAGAGTCGAGTCAAGTCCAAACCGGTCATGACAACCGTCGTCTCATCTAATGGAAACGGAACCGCGACGTGATTTCTAGCCGAGGATCCTCGCACAATCACGATTTGTTATTTACTGAACTGGTGCTGAAACTGTCTCTGAAACTGATATTGTGCGAGCAGACGAATGATGGCATGAAGAAAGGTGGCGATGGTAGAGGCATGAGGGCAATGTGAACCCGCGGGACACCAAGCTTGAGCTTGAGAAAACCCAAAACCCCAATCTCATCTGCACTCCCTAACTCTCTAACCGGGACTGCGATAGTCGAGTTCTTTGGTGGGCTGCGGTTCTGGTCGCACTAGGGTTTTGCATGAGGAAATTAGGTCGCGTGAACGAACTGGAACCGACTCAGGGGAGGTCAATAACCGTCGAGATGAACACTTTTAAGTCTCAAAGAATTCCTTCACACTTTAGCCATGCAAAAGTTGGTCGTGGAGATCTATTCTTCACTTGGTTCATTTTCTACATCGGACAGATCAAGATCCTCGTCTGCCATTGATAACGAGCAAAAACCACTATGGCAAAAAACCTTAGTTGTGGTTTCTCTTACTCTCATTGAAGGTGGTAACAGATTAGAGAGTTGAACCCCGAAAATGTAAGTGAAAAACCCCATCGAGCAAGAACATCTAACAGTGAAATGTATTGCCTGGACAAGTCAATCTCGTAAGAAGATCTTGACCACCGAGGGATTCGAAAACTGGGTTAACAGTGAAAATCCGACGACTGGTGAATGGTAAGCCTCGAACTGTAGCTACGGAGGGAGAATGGAACAACCGATTATCGACTTTTGAGAATGGATTTGATTGGAAATGACGAGGGAGAATGGATTAGACTGGGAATGACGACTTGGCAGAATAGTCGGGTTGTTCAGTAATGTTGCCGTTGGGAATGGTATGAGCAGAGAGGCGGGTCTAATCAATCTGTGTTATTGTTATTGAACCCATGAAAATCCATGGAAAAAAATCTTCGGTTGAAACCCCAATGGACGACGGTTTCAAATTTTCTGACAACTTGAACGTGAGTGCAGAGGTGTCGCGTCTTCTTCAGGAAGAAGGAATAACACTCACATGCTGCGTGAGAGGGAAGGGAGGCACGAATGATGGCAGACTTGCAGGGGCACAGAGAAACGTTTCTGGTAGAGGAATATCAATAGAAACGTCGACTTGACGGAATAAACAGAACTGCGGGCACATGGACAAACTTGCAGACTGGAAGGAAAAACGCCAAGGGAATAAACCAGACTGACACTGGGCTAGGGAAAAACTACCATAGGATAATGCAGGCCTTAAAACTATAGGCTCCGATACCAGATAAACGTGAGTTACTTTCATTAATGATATGATACACGCATATATATATATATATATATATATATATATATA
>CBVK0100515606.1:0-19606 GCA_900067695.1 Picea abies
CGATCTCCCCCCAACACTGGCTTTTTCACTAGATATCTGAGTGCAGAGTGGTATGTATACATCTTGAAATGGGACCCCAACAAATAGTGTTTGAACTTCTGTAAGTCATACACCATTTCCAAGCCTTCTCTTTATGTCATCGTGTAATTCTTTTCAGTAGTCAACAACTTCCTGCTAGTAAACATGATTGGATGATCTAACTCACCCTCTCCGGGATGGGATAACAGTGGGCCAAGTTATATCAATGATGCGTCCACATGAACGTGAAACTCTTTCTGCCAATCCAGGAACAACAGAATGGGCGTAGTTACTAACTTCTGTTTCAATACGTCCAGACCCTTCTGACAATATTCATTCCATTGAAACATAGCTTATTTCTTCAATAAATTCTCCATTGGAGCTAATTTGTGCATAACCTTTAATAAACTTCCTGTAATATTCGATATGACCCAAAGTTGTTCTCAATTGTCTCACTAATTCAGGCAGTGGAAAATTAACAATTATTGTTATCTTGGCAGGATCAACTAACAAACCCTGCTTGCATACCACATGTCCTAATAATATCCCAAATTATTGTTATTTTCTCTACATCTATCAAGCATCAACCTTAGAGTTTCTATGTGATCTTTCAATAAGATAAAGACAATCCAATAATCTACGTACACTTCAAAAAACTTATGAATAAACTCCTTAAATGTTGCGACAACTCTTCTAGAAAACACAACATGTGCATTCTTTAATCCAAATGACATTACTGTGTATTGGTAGCTTCCCCATTCTATCACAAATGTCGTCTTATGTCTGTCTTCTGGTGCAATCTTTATTTGATGGTCTCCTGAAAATCCATCGGTGAATGAGTAGGCCTCCTTCCCTCCTACTTTTTCTAATAATTCATATATAAAGGGGGTCAGAAATGGGTCATGCAAATAGGCGTCATTCAACTTCCTCAGGTCTACACAAATTTTAATACCCCCTGTTTTCTTACCTTGAACCATCATTAGACTTATCCATTCAGACTCTACGATGGGTTCAATTATACTATCTTCTATCATTCTTTCAAGCTCTCCTTTCACTTTTTCCTTGTACTTTGGATTCAATCTTTAAGGTTTCTGTCTTATTGGCTTAGCATATCGTCTTAAATGGATCTTCATTTCTCTTAATTCTCCAGCTATTCCCTTCATCTCTGAAAAGGTTGTTGGAAAGAGATCTTGATACTCATGCAATAGGTCTGCAATATTTTCCACAGTCTCATCGTTCCAATAATCACCAATGTTTGCAAACTTCAGTTTCTCCTTCGTGTCGATGCTCACTTTGTGCACTCTTAAGAGATTCACATATGCGTTGGATTCAAGTGATGGACCTACTACGTCGCACTCCCCTTCATTCTCCGGTACCTGTACATTTCTTGGGTCTTCTTCTTCTTTGTCTTCCTCGGTAACATTATAACATTCTAATATTTCATGGATTGTCGTAGACTCTCTATGCACACTACATGTAGGTACCATCTCTACTTGATCTTCTTCCATAAGTTTTTTACCTCTAATGACTTGTAAAGTTGTATCTACTAAAGGTGACTTAGCTTCAAAATTAATTGTTACCTTAAATTTTTGGTGAGCTCTTCTCAGGTCATTGTCCCTCTGTGCACTTCTAGTTCTAAATACTAGTTCATGGGAACTATCTCCAATGTATGTATGAACCTGTGCATCAATTCCTACTTTGGCACTTGCCTCCAAGTCGTAATTCATCACGTAACATTATTCTTCAAATAGCTCATCCTCATATACTTGTGAATAATGTCTTCTATTACAAACCTGATCTGTATCAGCCTTTTACAATGTTGCCAATCCTTTATCCCTTACTTGTGGGTTTCCCACCATCTTGCTGGAGTTACTCTTAGTGCAACATTTAATGCTAACAACCTTTATTGTCCAATTATCTGTAGCTCAAATTCATTGACAAACTTATCTCAATTAATCCCTCAAACTTTGGTGTATCACATACCTCTGTTCCAATCCAGTGCAAAGAGCAAGTAATGTGAGCACACCTTCTGGTCGACACTTCATGCAACCGGTGCTACCAATGTTCAAGTTCTTCCTCCGAGTTTGATGCGTAAGATCGTATGCTTCTCCAACTAAGAACATCATTTGCATTATGATTAACATATTCATCCAAGTGAGTTGTCATATTATATAAGTTATCAATTTCCTTTCTCGCGGGCTCCAAATATCTTCTTTCCTCCATAGGGTCTAATGGCAAAGTGACCTTTAAGCCTCCTCCTTAAAAATTCATCTCTCGTTTCTTCAAGTTAATAATCTCCTGATTGTCGAAGGCCCAATATAGTCCAAGAAAATTTGGATACGACTGACTGTTATCCATGATCTCAATAACCTTAAAGTCAGCTACATTGTGCACTCCATCTATATTAATATGTACTCATGCTAATCTCTCAATGAGTATTATCTTATTTTGGTTATCCAACCTCAACTGAACAGTTGACCAAACTAGCTTCGGTTTCCCCATCATCTCCCACGTCTGTCTTGGAAGAACATTGACATATGATCCTAAATATAAGATGGCATTGTCCATGTCATATTCTCTTATCTGCACACTTAATCTGGACTCTCTATTCGTCCTCTTCTTACAGAATACTTGGTTCACTCCTTTTTGCATCATAGGTACTTCTCTGTCTTGTGTACACTGATCAATAATTCCACACAATGCATTCAGTGTTGTCACATCCTGCATCAAATCTAAACAACTCTTTAGAAAGTCTTTCAAATTATTTTCCTTTTCAATTGTCCCTTCTAGAATAGTGCAATAATATAGTGATGACATATTGTATACTGGTGGTGTCTTTGATGATGATGTTATCCAGTCTGATCCTAGTATCTCCTTCCTAGATTAATGACATGTTTCTTTTTCTTTCCACAGATTGAATGCTGGCATGGGCTCAACTGCTTTCCTTATCCATTGTTCAACTTCCTTTCCCTTCTTCGTCGCATATGGTCCAGTTCTTGTTCTGCTGCACGTAACAAATGCTACTCTGGGATGATCATCACATTCCTCAACGACTATCATCTGGAGGTTTTGGTTTTGATTTTGATGTTGGTTCTAATGTTAGTTCTATTTCCCTCTCGCATGCCACTTCACTATCAGTTGAGGATAGTCTTCTGTCACATGATCCAATGCTCTGCAATATGTGTACGTTGGGCAAGGATTCAAACAATCTCTTGCTAAATGTCCAAGTTGATTTCAATTATAACAAATTATCGATCCTCTGCCTCCTCGACCAAATCCCCACATCCTCGACCTCTTCTGAATCGTCCACATCCACCCAGATTAAATCCTCTTGGAGTTTTGTACTGTAGAACTCCTCCTTCTGCTGTAGTATTTTCTTCCTAGATTATGTGCACGTTTGACATGCACTCTCTCATTAAGTCAAATGCACAACAATCTTTCTCATTGTGTCCACCGATTTGCAAAAAATACAGAATAGTTGCATGGGTGTACTCTGGTACTTCTGCAGTAAAGGAAAAACAATCGAATGATGTCCTCATGTCTTACATATCTCGCAATATCCTACTCCTCCTGCCAATGGGTTTGGGGCTCCTGTGGCCATATACTACGCGAATGTTGGACATTCTTTCTTTCGATTGCCTTCTGTCTTACATGTAATACACCAAACATGTTCGCACTTTTCCTTTTCCTTAGTTATCTCTGATAATTGAAATCTCACTGCAACCAACTATGACTGTACTTGTTCCATACCTGCGCCATCTCCTACAGGAGATGCTTCCAATTTCATCATGATTTCCAACGCTTTTGGCTATGACATGACCTTCTGTTGTGTTAATGGACAGTGAATGTGCGGTAATAGACCTGCAATAAACCATTCTTGATGCTGCTCGTCAGGGATATGAAACATTAACCTACCCATCACATATTTAAATCTCTAGTCGTAATCCCACAATGTCTGATTCTGCACTTGCTTAATCTCTTTCAACTATGTAATATATTGTGATTCAGATTTCAACTTCTGAAATTCCTTCATCAACGCTTGTCCAATATCTGCCAAAGTTCTTGACTGTTTGACTGATGTAGTTATCTGATACTTCATATACCATAACAATGCACGACCTATGAACGTCGTGGCCAATTGTGCGATCTTCTTCGCCTCATCCTTAACATTGTTTGCAATCCATATCATGTCGCATAGAAACAAGTGTTGCTCAAGGTCCTCCGACCCTGCCCCCTGAAACTCAAGCATCCTTAGTGTATGATCTATCCCTGCCATTGTACTTGGTGTTGTACTTACCCCTGGTGATGTTGACTGACTCTAGGTTGTAGTGCTACTTCCACTACTCCAGTTATTGCTCTGACTTCCTACACTCACTACAATTTCTCTTGAACAAGTCTCATTTCCTGCTTCAATTCTCAGTGATGCACATGGGGTATTGCATTCGAAGAAGATTCTGATATGAGATGTACTTCTTTCTTCTTCTCGACAATAATGTGGATTTCTTTCTTTCCTTTTCCTTTCTTTGTACGGTGTGATCTGAAGTGTTGCGCATGGGTCACTTTCCTCAAATTCTTCATACTACTATTCTTTCTGAGCCATAGTCTCCTTCTTACTATATCTAAACCTTTTCCCACAACGAAATACTCCAATCTCTTCATTTGATTCAATGTCCTCTTCTCTTGACATCCTCGAGCCATCTGATCTTTACTCATCCTTTCCACTCTTAGACCATCCTTCGGTCATTCCCCAATCCCCCTATGTGCACGAAGGTGCCTAGATGTCAGAATCCATATTCATGACATTCGTATTGGACAATAACATCTTTATCCAAGTAGACAATGCACTCAAATACCTTCCACGCAGACTCTTGAAAAATTCCCTCTCCGTGACATTATAAGACTGGGTTCCATCTATCACAAATTTTGTACTATAACCCCCCAGTATACTATTCAACCAGAAATCAACCGTGCAAGAAATTATATTGCTTACTACATTCAATTTTCTCATCACTTCAGGGGTCCAGTTTCTCGGAGCTTCAACTCTATATCTCCCAATGTCCTCAACTAGCCTTTCTAACCATTTAGTCAAAATTATCGAAAATTCACCAAAGAAAATTTTATGCAGATCTGTGAAAACATACCATTGTAACCATTGTTCGTCATTGAGCCAAGGGTTTCTATTCTGTTCTCTGGAAAAGCCTCGTTACTTCCTCTCTAGCCATTCTTTGATTTCTTCCTTATTCGACCTCCAAAACATTCCCCTCAATTACAGTTTGTGGTCCCGACAATCAAACCATTTGTTGGTGCTTAGTGGGTAGACTCGGGGTTAATCATATATATCCCAACAAAACCCTCAGATGCCAGCCCTTTTGGCATCACCAACAGAGCAAGTGAAGTTTCATCCGAGGCATCTAGAGGGTCTACAGGAACCAAGGTTCTGCGGTGATGAGGGGAAGTGAGACATCCTTCATGTTCTTACTATTATTTACTCACGTGCATAGTTCTCATTGCTTAATAGTTAATTAACATTCAACATATTCTATGCACGATATTCTCCCACTTAACATTCATTCTTACTAGATGCTGCAATGTGTGACATTATAACATCATATATGAACAATACATTCAACATATATCATCATTGTGCCATAACATTAACATCATAAATTGCAAACACAACACATCATAACACACAGGTTTAACGTGGTTCACCCAACTTGGGTTATGTCCAAAACGAATGGATTCTTTTATTAGTCATTGATTATTCTCTTAAATTTGTGCACTGTGCTAAAAAATATGCAACAACAACATTACCAAACCTTGCCTAGCCGTTCTACTGCAGTGCTAGCTTCACTCCTCAGTCATACCTCAAAATTCTTCCTTTTTCTTGATTCAACTTCCCCAATAAGCATTAATAAATTCCTCAAAAAATTCCAAACCTCAGACTACTAACATTCAAAACTCATTTTCCCCACCCAAAACCCTTGACATATTTATACAAAAAAACAAGGTTAATCTCGTTACAAAAGTGGAAAAGATGTCCCCAAAATCCTAATGGTCTATAATCATTTTTCGCCTTTTTCTCATTGCTCCACTGCACATCCTTCTATCGCGCGCTCTGGTCCATCTAATAGCTACCTTTTGTTTTTTGACTTCTTCTATAGAAGATCCCAAAACTTAACCAAAATTCCTATCCAACAAGGTACAAGATTTGAGATCCATTGTGTATGTATGAGTGGGAAAATTACCCTCATTGCTAATAGCTTGTTAAGCTCTGCTTTTACTTGTGTTTCTAAACTCGGGTGCATTTTACTCGACTTCTGCTAAAAAGGGTTGGTTTTTGGCTTCATAGGGATAAAATTTTGAATGATCTTTATGTCGTAGGTCTTGAGGTCATCATATGTCCAGGCGAATATGTCTTTGTATTCTTTAAACAACTTTATGAAGGCTTTCCTTTCTTCAGGGGAACCTTTCTTTCCCAGGTTGTGTTCTGAGGTGTGTTATCTAACCCCATATTTATCACTTCAAATTACATTGATAAGCTATTGGTATTACAATTTGTCACCTTCTTAAACTTTTCCTGAAGGTCATAGAGTTTTTCCAGCCTTACCACACTTTTAGGGATGTTATTTATCAGACTAGTTATGTTTTTCTCTGTTGATTGATTGTTTGAGACAAAAACTTCTGTATTCATTTCTCTATCATGTTGATATTCATCAATTATGGAGTCTTTGAAGGTACCTTCAAGATGTAAAAAACTTATAATCTACTCGTCGTCATCAAAGACTCTCCAGTTGGTCACATTATCTAGTGTCAAAGGTCTGTAGAGAAATTCCATAGAAAAAGTATGAGGTAATAAGTTCTCAGTAGGGATAAGCCTAGAAGTTACATTAGATAATAGATTGGCATCATAATTCAAAGAGTGAGGAACATGACTGGTGTTGAATGCATCAAATGACAATCAATTCCCATACCTCTTGCTGGTAGTGTTTAAGATGACTAGAGAGACAATGTATGGTGTTTCTTACCTGCCTTATGACAATCTCAGAATCACCAAATACCTTTATCTTTTTTGCCTTCAAGTCAATTTTTTTTTCTGAGTCCTTGCAACAAGGCTTCACACTCAGTAGTATTATTTGTGCATTGAAATTCAAGCATGCATGCTATCATATCTTTCTTACCATTAGGGTCCTTTAGTATGCATCCAACACCTACACCTTTAATGAATTTTGACCCATCAAAAAATAAAGTCCACATGTTAGGATCTCTTTTAAGATTATGTATGGACTTAGAATTTTCTTTTGTTTCTAAATTAGTATGGTTAGTGCAATTAAAAAAACTTCTAACCTATCCCTAAATACTATGTTAGACTGTACAATGTCATGACTATTTACATATGTTATGTTACAGTGGCGCTCAACAATCTGAGTGCAATGAATGATTTCAAATTGTGTGTTTGATTCCACATAAGATGAAATCTCAACACGGTAATTTCCAAAAAATAATCACATGAATAATTTCCCAGAACATAGTGATTAAACATCACAGACTCATTTGGGTCATTCAAATCCGTTACCACATGATTCATGCATAATTCTCTATCAACCCTGATTTGATTGGGCTTGTCGTTATAGGGTAGCCAAAGGTGTGACCAGTCTATGGAAAAGTACACTTTAAGTGTAGCATACCAGTCTCTGCTTAAGAGCATACCATAAGTATCAAGTATATCCACAACTATGATGTCAATGGTTTGATGTATTTTAGGATTAGAAGACATCCTTATCAAAACATTTTTCAACTCATCTATCACTTTAAATCTGGTCTTGTCAAGATGTATGATTTGAATATCAGATTTTTTGGGCTTGACGTTCAATTTATCACAAACTTTAAGGGGCATTACATTTGAAGAGGCACCTGAATCAATCATACAATTATGCACATTCTTGTTAAAAATCTCAAAAGTAACAAAAAATGGTGGAGTGGTGGATCTTCACCTTTACCCCGATAGGGAAGCGCTTAAAACTACCTATATTTTAGGTGCATTGGCATCGTCAGATGGAGTAACCTTGTTTCTTTCTTTGTCCCCAGATTAATTTCTTTGGAATTTTTGGTAGTTATACCTTGAAGGGTTTTGACAAAATTCTCTTGAATTTGTGGAATCTTCATAAGTTCAAATAAATAAATATTTTCCTTGGTTCTTTTTAGGTCTTCCAAGAAGTCATATTCCAACTTTATGAAAGAGTTAGAAGGAGCAATTTCTATAGAAGGACCATATCACATCTTATGCGCGCGAGGAGAATTTTGGGAGGTTTGGAAGGGGTGCAGGTATTGAAGTAAATTCTTCCAATGGAACATTGAGTATTCTTGTGTTGGGATTTATTGTCACCACCGTGTTATCTTGCTCAAGTCCCTTCTCTTGGGATTTGGCAACATTTCTTTTCTCTTCATCTTCTTTCTTTTTTCTTTCTTCCTATGATTGTCTTGCATCTGCCACTTCTTTCTTCTTCTGCTCCGTATCATTTGAATTTTCTCCATTATTTCCTTTAGAGGATGGATTTGCACCTTTGTTATTTTCTAACTCAGTCTATTTTTTCTTGGCCTCGTCCTTATTTTTTTGTTGATATCTCTTTTCGGCTTCCTCAACTTTTCTTGCTCTTTCTTCTTCCTTGAGTTTCTTTTCACATTCTTGAGCCTTCATTTTTTCTTTGTCCTTCTGGAGTAAGGATTTGAATTGTTCTATCCTCAAGATCCTATCTTCTTCTTCCTCTTTATGAATCTTCGCTTGAGTTGTTTCAGTAGTAAGTCTGTCTATCACCTCTTCAAAATACAAGGCTCCCCCTAAGATATCTTCTGCAAAATTGGGTTCATGCAACACTTGTGGTGCTAATTTGACAGCCCTCATATGATCATATACCATATTTTGAGGGTCATGCCCTTTTGACCTCCTTTTCAACCTGTTTTTTATTTAGAAGTGAAAATTGGCCTATGTGGAGAGGAAAATTTGGCCAATATCTTTTGTTTTTCTCTGATAAGTAGGAAATGGCCCCTTTTCTACTGTTTGGTACACTATCTCTCTTGCCAACAATTTATTGGGGATGTATTTGGGTAACAAATGTGATGGTCCTGTGGCCCCAAATATCCTTACGAATGTATAGTATTTTTTCATATACCAATCCCCTATTACCCTCAGGGATTTGATAGCCCCTGGGGATATTTTGTGTGGGTGAACACCAAAGAAGGCCTTGTGCAAGGGAGCAAGGAAGTAATCAAACAGGTTTTATAAATGTTCTTTACAATTAACTTCCCAGATCTGAGAACAATAAACATGGATTGGGTTATGATCTGGGCTCCAAGCCCAATTAAATGCAGGAAATTAGTTGGCTACGCAAATTGCATCTATAAGGTAGGTTGACATATAAAAACAAGTATTTTTCATACCTTGAGGATCCCAAACTTAATTTGTGATGTTGAATGATAGGATACTAGTCCAATTGAATGCTTTTCCAGTCTTGGCCACTATGTAGGCCATCAAAAACCATTCCATCCTGAAGTAGGTGTTTCTCTCCTCACCATAGAGTCTGCAAATCATTGCATTTAATATCATGTATGGGTCTTTCAGATACTGTTATGAGAAATATCTCTCTCCTTTCTTCAATGGCCATTCTTCATCAACGATCCAATCCCCCATTAGAGTTTCAAAGTGATTGTGATCGACCCTGAATTTGTCCAGGAACGATTCATCCAATGCAATAGTGGGTTTCATGGTTTTATATCGAACCTTGATGTATTATGTCTTGAGAGTTGTAATAAGAACACCTATAGCATATACTATCAACCATGTATCCTTTTGAAGATGTGAAAAACACCATTTTGCGACATCGTTGTAGGGGAAAAGTTATGGGCGAGCAACCACAATGTAAATGTCACTTTTGTGTATATTTCGATACTTTTAATGCCTTCATCATCAGATGGAAAATTATCATTCTGGAACATGTCATGAATTTCATAGTATCTTGGATGATACTCTCTTCCATAATTTATATTAGAGTCAGAAATATCAAGAGAGTCTAGTCCATGAACATGAGCGAGAACAACAACTATTTGGGATTTTCCCTTCTTGGTTTGTATTCAAGACATTTTGTTACTTGTTCAAATCGTGACATCAAATGGAATTAATTTAGTATCGATCTATTACAAAGAGTAGTGATACCTAATAATAATCTACAAAATATTTACCTATTACTTTGAAGACAATATCCCAAAGCACAAATAACCTGACTTTTGCAACAACGTCATTGTTGTGTTTCTTGCAGTATTACACTCAAGTAAGGTCGATTACTTCTAAACATTGTTATAATATTTCCCAAATTACCCAAACCCTATGCAATTAATGCAAAACGTGTTACAACTATGACTTGGTCAAATTTGTACGATGCGCCATAGATATTTCTCGTATACAACTTAGTTGTTATGACTGTTGTCGTATCATCAGGGAGGTGGAGTTAATAAGCATAGGAGATCATCGATATCATCATTGGGGAAATGTAACACATGGCTTAGTCGATAAGGGTGGAAAGGTAATTTTCCAATGACGACATACTAGCATGAGTGGATATTTTCAAAGAAAGTGTTGAAGTGTTGTGGCGAGATAACGAGCTTTATGACTGGGCCACTTAGGATAAAACTTTACCTTACACTTTACAACATCATATTGAAAGCTTACATGTAAGGTCAGAGAAAAGGGTAGATTTTGACGGTTGAGATGTAGTTGTTGAGTAGTGGATAGATTTGGTCCATCGAATGGTCCTACGATTAGATCATCGACTGTTTGTTTTGAGTCGTATCGTCGTCAACAGATCCCACAAGGAGAAGAGAGGTAAACCTATGATATCCTCCGACGATGAAATATTTCACTGAAACTCGTAAGCCAAAGTGAGATTTCCACGTGTGAACATAAATTATTGTGAAAGTTATATAAGTGTCATAATGTGGGACAACGGAAAGGATGGGGCCCAATTGGAACATAATACATATTATGACTTGGGTAAATTCGAAAACCAATCATAGTCAACCACTTATGTAGTGACGCGAGTCTCTAAAATACAAATATCGTTGTCAGATTTTACAAATAACCCATGAAGGATTTATTTCTACGGGAATTCACCGACGACAACGCTTCAAAGGCGTCGTCATCGAGATTTCTAGAATTGAGGAACAATAACAAGTCAGAAGTCTAACATCGACTATTTGTGATCAAGGTCATATGGATAGGATTAGGAGGTTGTGCGACCGAAATGGTCTTAGAATGCATTAACGTACTAGGGAGAAGTGGCGCCCAACTCACCTTCATGCCAGACTAAGGACTAATTCACTTTCAACAATTGTACAATCAATTATGTCGTTGATATTGTCGTCGGGATAAAGGGTAACTTAGAATGAACCAACCCTTAAAGTAATTCATCGACGATGATGTCGTAAATGCATTTTCATCGATGCTTTCACATTCAAGAACATTGGGATGTTGGAGGCCAAGTGTCAACAATATCATTTGAGATCGCGTGAGTAAGAAGATGATGGGGTGTACGTAGTTGTATGTGGTTCCGACTTTGAAAGGATTTCAAGGCGACTGGGGGAATGTAGGAAAAGTATATTATGATGGATTCGAGTAGTAATGGTAGATTATGCATCAAGTTCGTTTTGGAATCTGCATACAAGCATAAATCTTAGAAGTGAATAACCATTAGGGTAAAAATATTAGTACCTTGCAAAATTTTTGAAGTATGGGTACCCACTAAAACTCAAGAGATTTAGAGTATTGTTGTGTGTGTCACAACACTCCCTTCAACAACACCATTGCTCCTTGAACCATCCTACAGGTTTATTTCTCAAACATTCTTTTTACCCCTTGCATCGCCCATTTTTCTTACATAAATCAAATTTTTGTCCAATCCTGGGATGTGCAGAACATCGAGGAGTATTCTAATCCTTCCATCCATGAGCTTCAAATTGCCTTGTTTTCTCGTCTTTTGATTTTGGTTGTCAATTCATCACCTAAGAAAACATCAACTCCATCATGCCTTTCATATTCAAAAAATGAATCCCTGTGAGGAGTCATATGAAAATATTCACTTGAGTCAACCAACCATGCCTCATGATGTACATGTGTGCTTGAAGAAACCAAGTACACATCCCCTCTCTCATTATTCTACGAAGGTTTTTGCTGCTATAGAAGGAGCATCTTCAGATCCCTTCCCTCTATTAACACATTTGGATCTACATTGCTTCTTGTAGTGCCCTTCTATTCCACATCTCCAAGATACCTTTACAAACTTTCTGGGAGATTTAGATGTGCTCTTATATTTAGATCTCCCACTTGAGGACTCATATCTATTTCTTTCTTGGGAGCATCCTCTTGAAAATAATCCATCTGTGCTCTGTCCTTCCATGTTATTTTGTCTCATCTCCTCCAACAACAAGGATGATACCACATCATTGAAACTTAAAGTAGTTGTATTACTACCTATGGCCACAATCAGACTATTTCACGAGTCCGGTAAAGAGCACAATAAACTAATACACTTATGTTCATCATAAATCTTAATATCAACAAATAATAGTTGACTTACCACTGTATTGAAGGCATTTAGATGCTCTATCACTGAGTCTCTATCTTTCATCCTTGGGTTATACAACTTCTTCCGCAGGATTTTTTTTTTTTACCTGGGACTTGGACTGACATAAAGTCCCCAACTTATTCCATAAAGCCTTGGTTGTAGCTTCCCGTGACACATTCAATAATACTGAATTTGAGAGACACAACCGAATTGTGATCTTCAACTTCTGATCCAAATTTTCCCAGTCTTCTGTCAAAGTTCCTGTAGGTACAATACATGGATCCACATCGATTCATTGATCTTTGTAAACCAACATATATTCCACATTGAGCTTCTATATCTCCAAACTTTTCCCATTTAATTTCTTGATCTCTATTTTTGAACTGCTTGCCATTTATTTTCCCCTGATGAATCAATACCACAAATCTCCCACTGTAACAAGGCTTATCACAAACCTGAGCCAAACCCTTAGCCACAAAGGTGTACCCATGAAGCTAATAATAACTCTAATACCAAATGTGTATTTTAACCTTCTACAATTATTTACGGCAAACAAATTCTCAATAAAAATAGAAAAGATACAATGGAACACACACACACATTACACAAAGATTTTACCCTGGAAACCCAAACTGGGAAAACCAACAATTTGTTTAGAGTCGCACCTCCAATCTTATATTCATCATCTTTTTCATTTTTTACAATACAATATACATATATGATCTCACGACATCCAAAACCCTAATCCATTGAATCAGATTAGTCAACAACCCTAATTCTTTAACCGAAATTAGAAAACCATCGACGAAAATCATGTGTCGAAAAACCGCCCCCCTTTGCTACCATATCAATGTACACTACATGGGACCGATATTGTAAAGAATATAACACATACCCAACATTGACTAACTCAAAAATAATGTATAACACCAACCATTAGACCATATGTTGAAATAAATATCATACTAGAGTGTAAATTCATTTCGTGTTATGTCACAATCCATTGAAAATTAGCTATAGATTGAATTGGATGAATCCAAAGCTTTCACAAAGATGTTAAAATTTCACAAATTTCTAAGTAACAAATCTATCAAATATTTTAAAGAAAAAGTTGCTTTTAATTCTGGAAATAAACTATGTAAGGACTTTTTGAAACATCCAATGTTTCAAGTGGACACTCCACCCATCATCAAGGATCGTTGAAGAAATAAGTATGAAAAGAGTGTTGGGTAGGAGGTATATAAAGGTGAAGATAATATGTCCGTTAGGCCAAAGGATAGACATAGTCGTTATAAATTAGCCGCTGTGAAAATAGAGAGTTATTTTGATACTATTAATAAGGTATAAGTAAATAATAATTTATTTATTTTTTTAACAAAAACTGGGGAAATTATATTAACTGTGTGGATGTATCAACTGGTGTTACAAAAAAAAGGTCCTCACAGACCATGTCAAGTTCCCTCTTAAGGAGAGTTGATTACAAAAGTGGGGATTGTCATATAGTAAAAAGCATCCCCCATGGTTTTCAAAATTTTTGTATGCTGAATTTCCTGGATAGATTCGGCAAAAGGAACCACTGATATAAACTATTCGACAAAACATACAAAGATTTGAGCTTAATTACCCTTTTCCACTTTTGTTTATTGCATGTTCGCCCTAAATTCTGGGAGGGGTTCGTTCAAGTCTGGGACTTGGTTGATCGAGTTCGAATGGATGTTCCTTGAGTAACCTTGTTGGTCTTTTGAGTTGCTTGGGGGAGCCTGCGAGTCATCTAGCTAATCCAATATTTGTTGCAACATCTCAATTTTCAAGCGGTTGGTTTCAATTTGACTGCGTTGGGCATCAATTTCATATTGAAGCTTGCCTATCAGAAATCGATGCTAGGATAAGGTCTCCAGCTCGAAGGCCCGATTGGTGCTCATTGCACCCATTTGGACTCTTAGACTGCTGCAACTGCCACAATCTGCTTCCCAGTCATCCTCTGGCCAGCTTCCCGAGTCCTCCTGAGCTACAATTGCTTGCTGCATTTCGTTGTTTCCTGAGGAGTGGCTAGACCTGAATGTCTCTTGAGGGTTCTGCATGGAGCAAGGAAGGATTCTTGAGTAGGGAGAGGAGAGGTTGACCTGCGAACACGAGGGGATGACTTGTAGGGGCACATGAGGTCGGATAAAAAGAAGGAAGACAAAGAGTGACGTAAAGAACAAATGAGCCCATAAGTTTTGAGGATTACTAGGGGAAGAATTAAGGGGGTCGTGAAGAAGCGCGGGGCCAAACCAGGCTCTGAGGAAGGGGGAAAGAATGTATCGAAAGCCAGGAAGAAATACTCAGAGCTAGGGAAATGAGAGACCCATATCGCTCTTAACAGAAGCCTGGCATACCGCTAGGGTGGCGAGGAGGCTAGGATAAATATCATCTGGACCAAAGATGACAAATGATAATGAGGGTGGCAAGGAGGCTAGGATAATTGTTAAATTTTATTATTCACTTTTACCTTATTAATAATATCAAAATAACTATATTTTGTCACACCGACTAATTTATAATGGCTATGTCTATCCTTTTCCCTAGCTGTCATATTATCTTCTCATTTATATACCCCCCTACCCCAACACTCTTTTCATACTTATTGCTTCAAAAATCCCCGACGATGGGTGGAGTGTCCACTCGAAACATTGGATATTTCAAAAACTCCTTACACAGTTTATTTCTATAATTACAAACAACATTATGAGGAACCGTGAAAATATACATACTTTACTTTTGAAGAAAAGTTTAAAATCTATTGGGGTATCAGGGAGGCTATTTTTCAATGACAAATGTTATCCATCCCATAACAAAGTCATAAATGCCACTGTTCCTTCTACCAATGAAAACCATTGGGTTGTTTTTGGCAATGTCTTCACTTAAAAATTCTCTCATTTTTCTAATTGTTAATTTTTCTACAGTGGCTCTTTTATTGGAAAACCTTGGGAAGGGGGATTTCAAGAGCTTGACCAGTAGGAGGCTATTAAACCCTCCATGAAATTATCAAATATTGCTCACAAAATATTTGAAAAACAACAAAATCTAAGAAAATGACATCCCCTTCATAAGGGCAGACATGTAGACAACAATATTCTTTAAGAAACCCCAAAAAACCTTAAGGTGCTCCACAACCAATTTCCATTATTCCTTTTGCAGAATTTGATAATTACATATCAACACATGGCCATTTGTCGAGTTTGGTATGTCGAAGGAATTTTTTAAGGGTGTGATGCCCATGGAAACTTTCTTCCATTGTCAATGATGTATGTCCAACTTCCATATGCAACCTTTTGCAAATCACCATCTACAACCTCTTGCAAGTCACTGTCTACAACCTCTTGTAAATTTCCATCTCTTTGGTCCACCTATCCTCTATGCCATCTCCCACCTATCCTCCAAGCCCATCCACCAATTGGTCCTCCTCTAATTTTACATACATGCCAAAATGATCGCACCACCATACATGCCAATACCATTGCATTGAATTCCTTTATCGATCTTACTCTTGCTCATGGAATACAATTTCATACTATTACACCTTTGTAGCTATGGTTGCAATAGAGGCCCTTATGGACTAAATCGAAGGTGTAGCCTATGCATCCCCATAAGCATTTTGACTTTGTAGGTAGATCAATGGTTCTTGTCTCATGGGGGAGAAATTGGAAGTCGACAATGGACATGGGCATTACACCTGCATGGTACAAAAAACTACAACACATCGATCCTTCTACATGCCCTAAAAGTTCCTTCCAATTACAGAGAGACCAACCTGACAGATTTGACTTTAGTAGAGTGAAGGATGATATTATTTCTTCACATAGTAGGATGTGTATCTGAATGATAGTGTTGATGTACCTAGTAAAAACAACATGCAATGATGGGTGTAGGGACAACATGGTATCTTTGTTTATTAAATATATCATTTTCATGCATAGAACCTAGCAAATAAATGGAATTTTTCATATTATTATGTCCAGAGGATTTCCCATTCATTATATTTAATCCTCCATTCAATGTACATTTGTTGGTTCCTCCCTAAGTAAATTGATATTGGAAAACCTGCAAATAGAATTGGTCAAGGTTGATGAGTAAATCAATATTGCCTAACGTTCTTTGATCGTATGTGACTACCACGTGGTGGTGAATTGGGTGAATTCATGCTTGGTGAGTGTATTTGAAATGATCGCCATGTATGGTTTGATTAATTCCCAACCTTCATTGATTAGAGATGACCACCATGCAAACTGTCCTTCATGGATTAGAAGGAATAATGTTCATGCCTCTTTTAATAGCCCATTGAGGTTTTGATCCCTGTTAGGCTATACGGTTTTTCTTGTATACTAAATTTTTTACCATTGATAGATACATGGTTTCTCTCTAAGATTTTTTATCTTTGTTGTGTGCATTTTTATTTCCATTCTTATTTCTTCCCTGTCGGGTGCAAAGTGTATGCCATCTCTACAACTATGTAGATATTCTAGTGTTGTTCTCTTCAAATTGAGTTATGTTGCACAATTTGTTAGTTAAGATATGTATCTTCATGGAACAACTAGAATCCTACATATGAAGAAAGGACTTGTATTGGCATATTTATATGTATTCATATCTCCTTTCATATTTAAATGTGTTATCACTACTTTTATGCTATGAATATGGATTATATGGGTGGCTATGCACATTGTCTTTTTTACATGACATTTTTTATACTTCTACGTTTCTTTATGTGCTATCTACGTTAAAAAAAAATAGCCTTTCATAATGGAGTAAGTTAATAAGTGGATAAATTCAACCATTTTTTGGGTGGAATTTTTTACTAAACTCTTATAGAATTTTTTTCGCAAGTTATAATTCCACCTAATTGATGGGAACTTTGCCCTTAAGTGTTTGGACCATCTCGAGACAATCTAGATAGTCAAATTTCAAAAAAAAAAAAAAAAGTCCAAGATGAAACTTTACCTTGTTGGAAAAAAAAAAAATTTCAAAAAAAAAAAAAAAAGTCCAAGATGAAACTTTACCTTGTTGGAAAAAAATAATCTCACTGAAAAAAGTTGAGTTTTTCCACTTATTAAATTGCTCCTTTCATAATAGCCTTTCAAAGTCATTATAATACATCAACAAAGGTTATATTGAAACCAAAGTGGACATGATGGATCTATGCTCCATTGGGCATGGAATTTATTTATTGTCAAAGCATCTCTTGGTGCATTGACAATGTTGGGTATACATCACACACCAAGTAGTTGATTTGGATTACACAAGGAGAAAAATGAACAAAAAAATTAACCATATAGTGATATTATAGAGAGCACAATAATGTAGTGAAACCTAAATTCTATTAATGAATGAAATGGAGAAAAGATTGTAAAATGTGAAGAAATGCAAACTAGCTAGAATGCTAGTTGTTTTTATCTAAAGAGATATGTGTTTGCTACACTCATTCACAAGAGGACATTACAAGAGGCCAAGGTTGCCTTTTAACACAAAGTATGGTTCCCTGAGATTAAAAAAAACTAAAGATAAAAAAACCTAACCTTAGGAAATGATGTGCCAAATGTAACATGGGCTTCGAGAAGGCCAGTTGATACATAAACTTCCCAAGGGCACAACTTTTGCATACAAACTATGTTAAGGGTGTTTCTTGGACATTGCAAAGCTTAATATGTTATCCATGTGTTTGGATGGCCACATGATCAAGGAATTGTGGCATATGTTAACTGTCAAAATGCAAGAGAAATGCCTAAAAAACACATCGAAAGTTCGAGACTTGAATAATTGTAGTAAAACTGCCAAGATGTGGAACTATTGATTCAGTGGAATAGGTGGGTGGCCACCAATATCCACTTGGATTGGTTGTCCCCCTTTAGGAATCAATGGTTCCCATTGCATCGAGTACCTCCATCAAACGAGGAAACTTCTACTGAATTTGACACTTGGTGAGCCATTTTCCCTACTAAAGGAGCTACCCTAATTTGATGACCTAATAGAGTTGGATGTTCTGCTCGTGTGTGCCCTTCATCTTGGTGTCCATGATATAGTCTATTTTTGCTTGATCAATGCAATCATGGTTGTTTTTTATAGGTTCCAAGTGCTCGACTACCTCTTAGATGTATAAGAGAGGTGGAAATAATGGTTGAAGCAACTCCACGCTAAATACAAGGTGCAAGCAAAGGAAATGAGGAATACTTAATTCAAAAGCATTTTCACCCACAACCTTGGTGATTGTGTAAGGACCATATTAGAGTGGGAAAAGATTTTGAATGGCTCCTATGAGGCACTCCTTCTGTAAATGAAACCATACCTTATCTCCCATGTTAAACTTTTGTAGAACCCAATGCTAATCGTCTTATTGCTTATACTTGGCACATTGGATTTCTACAAGATATCATGAACTTGTCATTGGATGTGTTGGATCCACTCGACAAATTTTCTTGCTCTATTGGCCTCTGTAACACCCTGTTTCCCCCAATCTATAAAAATAACTATACTAGCCAAGAACTATGGCAGACTCAAAGATGTGAATGTGTGATTTTGAATGGACCTTAGTATAAAAGGTCAACGAATGTAAATAATTTTATGAATATAAGTTGCAGGACTGCTGGGAGGGGGATGTGCTGAAAAGAGACCACAATGGCTGATGAAAGGTGGTGGAAGGCATCTAGAATGGTGGCGTTAATTTCCACCTAAACCAATACCGTATTTGGTCTTCATTGGCCCAAAGATCAAGAGCGACTCGCTGGCCCCGAAATGAATTACTCGCCAGGTTGGTAGGTGAAAAGGATCCTCATGAGTTAATGAAAAATGGGGGTGAACCACCCATCTGTGGAAGCCTCAGACCTGACCACTGCGGGGAAATTTGTGCCACACGCAACCTCGCCAGAAAAGAAAAGGAAGGAAAGAGGTGTGGGAGGCGACAAAGATCACAAGAGGGGAGAAATCATAAAGACTCTGGA
>CBVK0100515669.1:0-16070 GCA_900067695.1 Picea abies
GTAGAACACAACATGAAATAGAAAACATAGTACTGTAGACAATTGAAGAGGAACAAAAAATTCCAAATACAGAGGGTGGTATCTAAAGGAATCATTACAACACTTAAAAAGCACATTGTGATCGGAACATCACAATGAATATTTGATATTCTTGATCACCATGATCACCATGATCACTTGATCACCTTATGTATAATGACCCAAGGGGTCTGCTACTTATATCCTCAAGATCTAACCAACTTCCATATAATCCAAAATATCTTGTCCACATGTAACCATTAGTTGTGAGGGTTGACTCCACCAAATATGCACTGTCGAGTTGTCTCAACAAGGATGCTCGACCCAACCGGATATACGTCCAACTCGTAGTCTCTTGTTGGGTTGGTCGATCCACCATTTGACTATCTTCGTCTGTTGGTCAATTGTTTGACCAATAGGCATGTCGACTACTCGATCGAATGTTGTAGTATGTTGGTCGATCACCCAACCAACTATATATATATATAGGTCAACCATCCAACTGACTAAATCCAAGAGATTTGTGATGAACCATCAATTCTTGATTTTCCAACAGCATGAATGTTGCTAAATAAAAAAATTAAGACGTCGATACAATGGAAGAAACATCAAAATTCACAATACATTTTATGAGGAGTATGGCCTTTAATATCAATTTAATGACAATTAGGAACATTGTTAAATCAAGATTTAATGGTGAGACAATTGAGACACACTTGTTGGCAAATAAACATTCTTGAAATATAAAAATATAGTGATGCTTATAAAATGGTATCAAATTCAAACCAAATTAAAGTAGGAAGATATTCTTGAAAGACTTTATTTTTACGCTTTATCGTTGAAAGAATGCCATTTCAACATCATATTTTGAACCTAAATATAGTAGTGCAAGATTTAAAATGTTTGAAAACCAACACCCTTCCAACTCGTAGCTAGGGTCAAAACAAAAGTCCAAGGTTCCCAACTGTTGCAACTAGCCTACAGTTTCTCACTCCCCACATGGATGTTCCACTCCAGGAAGTGTTCCCCTTCTCCACGCAGTAGTCCTCTGACTGCCCCACTTCCCTTCCAGGGTTTCAACAATATTCCATACAGGAAGTCTTAGAGCCCTATAGCTAATTCTTAGTGCACCAAGGAACAATTACCAATAGTTCTCTCACCCAGAGAGAATGCTCATGGACCTAACAACCCACCTCTTCAA
Source organism: Picea abies (assembly GCA_900067695.1). Taxonomy (NCBI): domain Eukaryota; kingdom Viridiplantae; phylum Streptophyta; class Pinopsida; order Pinales; family Pinaceae; genus Picea; species Picea abies. The sequence goes on from CBVK0100515669.1 coordinate 1,220, forward strand.
CAACACATGAGCCTAACAACCCACTTCTTCAACAACATACGAGCATGAAAACCTACCTCTTCACTTCAAAATAGCATGTCCACTAGCTAAAACAACTCCCATGTACAGGTAAGGAGATGGCATCAGTAGTGTATGGAGGATGATAGGAGAGAATGATGGAATAATCATCCAGGAATTATGGGAATTACACTAAATCCCCCTATTATATACGCATGTTCCCTTTATGACACTTGGCACCCAAAGGAACTATCTTGACCCCCACTTGTAACTATTCCTCCTCCATGGAAAATTAGGATATATTTATATCCATAAATTAGACTTTAGGAATATTAATATAATATTCCTCTGGGATTAATCCCCCTTATCTTATCCCCTTTCCTAGACTCTTAGTCCCCCTTTCCCTTTCCAATGAATTTTATCCCCCCATACTCTTTTGTCTGGTCAGTCTGCAATAGTGATGTATTTTATTAATAATATGAGTGCTTACATATCACAATAATAGGCTCACGAGCCTTTTAGCATATAGGATCTTTGGCCTAATAATCACATAGGCATCATGGCCTATAATATCTTGGCTCACCATCCTATAAAACATATTTACATTTACAACTGGGAATCAACCCGGGGTATTACATTCCCTTCCCCCTTATTTATGCATCGTCTTCAGTGCATTATATACAATGCACATTCAAAATTATGCAAAAAGCTCCATGCCTTTGTTATTTGAAGCTTGTTGTCTTTCTGGTTCAATTTTTCCAAGCACCCAATTCATGTTTTCACACTTCAACTGGAATTCATTCGTTTTATTCCATAGAGTTTCTTTAGGAAATAATTTTGCTTATTGTGGCATTCTTGAGCTACCTCTTCCTTGTTTCACTCACCCTTACAGGCTCAAACACCCTTTTATGGTTGCACAATCCTTCAGTGATCCATCTTACCAAGTATTTCACACACAAGGAGAGCGTTGGAACTCATTACCAGACCCCCACTAAGGTCTACTCTCTATGAAAAACATAAGGCTCCAATGTCCAATTAGTATCCTTTTTGTCCAAGCATTCCATCTTTAATAACTATTATCTCATATGTAGCACATACATATAGTCATCATGAGACAATATTGTATCAATTTCCTGTAGAAATTCAAATTTATTTCATAAGTAAATTCAACTTTTTTCCAAATTCCAAAATTTCATCTCATATTTTCCTTACTGTTGTAACATCAAGCATTAATTTTTCCTATGGATTTCAAAAGTGTCCTACTTGAGATCAGTTTTCCTACAATATTTTCATCTTGCATTCAACTAAACAATTATTATTATTTCATGTACCATAAAATTATATTGTGATACTTACAAAGGCTCACAAATGATGTCAGAATTGTCTACACTTAACAATCCAATCACAACTATCAAATTATTTATTTAATAGAATGAAATTATCATTCTTTGTATGTGCATGTTCAACAATTAAGATTTGCATTCTTTCAATATCATTTATTTCATTACTCTATTCCCTGAACATAAATTTCCTATAGTCAATGCTCATGTGACTACTTTGGTTTTCAACTTGCTTGTTGCAATGTCTAACAACCCCTGAAATGTTCTCAACTCCATGAGTTAGTAATAATTGTATCATTTCAACTGTTAGCATAATCATTTTTATTAAATAACATATATGCATGCATTCACAAAACTACATTCAATCATAACAATTCTATTATGCATAAGTGCAACTCTACCACTTACACACTATGCATGAGTGCAATTTTCCATGCATATCTATTCAATGCACCTTTGCATTGATTTCATAATGCCATTTATCTAAGTCATGTATCCCACCATGGTGAGTTGGAAGGTTTGGCCAATGGCTCTATGCATCATCCATACACTACCCTATGCTTGATCAATCATTTGTATGCCTTACTTTTCGACCCAAACACTATACCAAGAATATAATTATATGGTGCTCTTTAATGTTAGCAAAAATGTTGCATTCAAAACCTTACTATAAACAAGAAGTTTCCTTGGATACTTCTATGGTACTAAATGCTTTCCATATCCATCCATGTCATGGCCTCGTACATGACTAGCTTTACTAGCATTCATTCCTATAATAGAGCCATACCCTTTTATTCCTTTGGTTATTAACCTATAACCAACAAATTCATGACATGATAGTACATCACATGTATGCATTCAAATTATAAAATATTGTGATTTTATAAAATAAACTCTAGTTGAGGGAATTCTTACCTAAATTCCCTTTCATTAATTATGCAACATAGATTCATAAAATTCATACCTGCACATAGTTTCCCTAAGATATTGGGTTGAGTACTATTGTTTTACCCCACACATATATCATAGAGTTATAGCATAGATCAAACCCTTGTCCATAGGAACCCTGAAAACCATAACCCTTGTTGTCGAAATGACACATAACCGAAACAAATGGAAACTTTTGCAGCCCAACCCTACCTTCTGTGTCGAGGTTACAAACTTCATACAAAATTTCCCTATTAATATTTTTTTCATTTTGTCACTACATTATTCTTTAGGATGGAGTATAACTCTCCAGGAGTTAAAATAAAAAGTATAGTGTTCCCACGAGCTCCCTTTTTCGAGACCTATCAGATTGGATTCCTCTCTTGACCCTGATCGTCATGGTACCTATTACTTATAAGATTTGTTTTTCTCATGGACGCACCCACCCTTCCTAACACCCTTATTTTCCACCTATCCCATTTGATTCCTCTCTTCACCCTAATCACAGTGGTATATATCACTTATAATCATTTTTCTCATGGACCAAGTCCCCCTCCCCGACAACCTTATTTGGGGCATCTTCCGATATCTTCTTCTCCTTGCACTGATCCCAGTGGTACCCTTCAACCATACTCTTTTTAGTGTGGACCCACCCACCCACTTCTTTCTTGGTTAATTCCCAAATGGACACCACTTGCAACCAAGAAATTATTTATCTACAAGCTGACAACCAAAATCTAGACCATGAATTCAAAAATTGCTACCGTCAATACCAAAGTTGAGAACCTCACTTCCTAAGTTAATGGCCAATTTGACTCCATTAATGGCCACTTTGACTCCCTCCAATCCACTCTCAACTAATGGATGAACCAATCCTAGGGCCCTACCTCCTATGAACAACCTTCACACTTAGAAGGTGCTAACTCCTCCCATACCATGGTCTTTCATTCCAACTCCCCTCATGTTGACCTCCATCTTCCCAGAGTTGAGGTGAATAACTTTGATGGCTTGGATCCCATGAGATGGGTCTCTCAAATGGAACATTATTTTTCCTAGCATGACATTACTAATGATTTGGCCAAACTATGTTACAATTTCCTTTATCTGGATCCTGAATGCTGGCAATGGTGGAAATGGAATAAAAATTCACACAAAGGTTATGTTTCTTGGACGCAATTTGTTGCAAATATCTATGAATGCTTTGAGACTAGAACACACCATTTGGACCATTTGGCCAAGATGAAATGGTCTAGCACAATGGAAGACAATATCAATTTCTTTGAGAAATTGTATTTTAGAACAAAGGGCATGTCTAATGTCTTCTTCAAGGAATGATTTATCAGTGGCCTGAAGGATCACATCTAAGCCCATGTCCTAATGGATCACCCCCAAAATTGGTTGGAAGCTACTCAATATGCCAACGAATCACAAAAGGTTATCTATAAATTGTTGTGTATATTCCATTGGAACACTTCATCACAACATATCTAATAAAATACTGAAATCTTTACTATTAAGGTTAATTTTTCCTTTAGATCTCCATAATATTTAGTTACTAATTTTTTGCTTATGCATGAAATAGATAAAATGCAGAAAATAGAGAACAATAAAATACATTCACACCATCCACAAATAAACACAAGATATGAGCTATCAAAACCAATATGGGAGAAAACCCAACTAGAAGGTGAGGTCGCTTTGCTCTCTTTTCTCTCGTATAGAAATGATGCAAGTACAAAGAAAGAGGCACTCTCCGAGGAGTTTCCTTTGACCTATGGCCTATATGGATTCTACAAAATCTCTCCTCCTCTATTATTCTCACATAATACAACTCTCATATGTTCAACTTAGCTATGGAACAAGATACAATAAAAAATAATGGAACCCCTTCTCCTCTTAGTGGATTGGTATTTAACATAGCCTGATAGGCTTCTATGGGTAGGTTTCTGACTTCCTCAACCCCCAATTGTGATATGGTTTTGGACCTTCTAGAACCTTCTTGAAATTACATATGTGGCTAGCCCCATATGTGTGAGTAACGGGGGCTAACATGTCATCCTATCATACCATGGTGGTCAAAATAGTAGGTCAACTTGTGGGAAGCATAACTTTTGCATACGAGCTCTGATTAATGCGATTTTTTCACTATTGGAAATATTTCGATGTGAATAATAACATCATGGGGTCCTAGCTTTGATGAAAAAATTTTAACCCCAAAATATGTTGTTTGATGCCTCAAAATGGCCCTGAAAGGTTCCGGACCCCAATTTTCCAAACTGGGACTTGCCACTAAAATGGCCCTGCAAGTTGATTCTCCATTTTTTCCACTCTGAAATGATCAAGATAGATGAAAAACAATATAATGATCCAATCTGGATCAATAAGTAATGTCTTCCCAAAACCAAAAAACCTCCTTTATTCCTTGCCCTTGGCCCACCAATGCCACTCCTCTCAAGATACAGAAATTAACTCGAGCAAAAATGGTTGAAATCCAACTTAAGGGTCTTTGTTATAATTTTGATTACAAATATTTTTAGGGGCATAAGTGTATGCAACATAATCTTTTTATGGCCATTTTTAAGGATGTTCCTGAAGAGGATGTCGATGTTCCCCAGGTTGAAGAGCTACCCAAAGAAAATGATCCTACTCTACCCTCTGATCCACTAGAAGTTGAATTGTTGCTTTCACTAAATGCCCTCACTATTTTTTCTTCTCCCCAAACCATCAAGTTAATTGGATATATTAAGCATAGGAAGTTTATTATCCTAGTTGACAGTGGCAACACCCATAATTTTATTCATCACCGCATTGCTCAAGAGACAAATTTGTATATTTGTGCAATCAGAAAATTTCAAATCATGATTAGAAATGGTGACTCCACGGAATGTGAGGGGAATTGTGAAAATGTGCACCTACAAATTGGTCAGTACCACTTGAAATCTCATATGTTTGTTATTGACATGAGCGATTGTGACATTATGCTAGGTGTTGAATGGTTATACACACTAGTCCCCATCACCATGTATTTTAAGGTCTTAACCATGTAATTCCAATAGGAGGGAAAACATACTAAGTTTTGAGGAATCACAGTAGGCTCCATAGTGATCATCATCTCCCAGTGAATGGAAAATATTCTCAAAAAAATTCATTCTATTATTCTTACCCAACTCCATTCCATTCAAGTTCGTTAGACCCCCTCACCTACTATGCATCCCAACCTCCAATCTCTACTCTCCCAACACCAATCTATTTTTAACAATACCCAAGGACTTCCCCTTCCTGTGACACCCATTAGCATTCCATTCCCCTGGTCCCTAGCAATGTTACCCCCAATGTTCACCCTTATCGTCATCCCTTTTCCCAGAAAAATGAAATTGAGAAAATTGTTCGAGAATTGCTAGAGGTAGGTGTTATTCATCCTAGTACTAGCACTTATTATTATCCTATAGTCATGGTACTCAAGAAAGAAGGAACTTGGTGCAAGTGTCCTAATTTTTTTGTCCTCAACAAAATCACAATCACAAAAAAATTCCCCATTCATGTCATTGATGAACTTTTGGATGAATTGAGTGGGGATCAGTACTTTACCAAACTTGATCTACATTATGGCTATAAATATATACATATGAAAGAGGAAGATATTCCCAAAACTTCCTTTTGCACTCATGAGGGTCACTATGAGTTCTTGGTCACACCCTTTGGCCTGTGTAATGCACCTTCCACTTTTCAAATTCTCATGAATCATCTCTTTCGTTCTTTCCTCTGTAATTTTGTCTTAGTTTTATGTGAATATGTTATCAGATATTGATATGTAAATTGTCATGGATATTCCACTAGAATAGTTCATCACAACAGATCTGATAAATAAAACTGAAATCTACACTATGAAGGTTAAATTCCTTTAGATTTTGAAATATTTAGTTATTGATTTTCTTCTTATGCATGAAATAGATAAAATGCAGAAAATAGAGAAAAATAAATTACAATCACACACCATCCACAAGATACCACAAATATTTGTTATGAGAAACCCTTACGGGAGAAAAACTATATAAAAGGTGAGGTTGTTTTGCTCTATTTTCTCTAGTATGGAAATAATGCAAGTACAAAGGAGAAGGCACTCTTTGTGGAGTTACCTAAGACCTGTGGCATGTTAGGCTAATATAAAATATTAACCCCCTCTATTATTCTTTCTAATTTCCCACTCCCATTTGTTCTTCTTTTCTATGGAACAAAATACAATAGCATAGAATGGAACCCCTTCTCCTCCTAGTGACCCGATATTTAACATAACCTGATAGCCATATGTAAGATACCAGATTTAATATCATTTTCAAAAACATGAATACTCATCAGATATCAATGGAACAATGAAATATTGATTAGATAAATACCAAAAATGATACCTTTATTCAAATAAAGAAATGTTCACTTGCCTCTTAGAGGGGGAAACCTCTAGCAGAGCAAAGCTCTATTACAATAATTCTCCAAACATTTTTTCTCATACCTCCTACCCTTATTTATACTAATTCTATATTCTAAGGAACATTCTAGAGGAAGATCCTTCTAGAAGCAGAAGATTCTATTAGGTCTTCTTGCATTGACTTCTTCACATTTATTTAATAGGCCTTATTAACTAATGTCGACCTTTACTACATGTATCATGGTAAAATAATAACCAACTAAGAGGGGTTAGGGTCAGAACCTAACATGCCCTCCCCCTTAAAAAGCAGTCTTGTCCTCAAGGTTGAAGATGTGGAAACTATTGTAGTATGGTCGTTGGTTTCCAAGTTACATCCTCTGGGGACATGTCCTTCCACTTGATCAGTCTTCTTTGATAGTTCTGTCATGCAAGTGATTCTCATGCACATTGATGATGGATTCAAGTTGTATCCAGATGGAGCCTTCTTTATCTAATTTAGGCAGGCCAGTTTGATTCCGATAATTCTAACCCATCGCTTTCTTTAGATAGGAAACATGGAGCACCATATGTATTCTAGAGGCAGCTAGAAGTCCTAGTTTGTAGGAAATTGGACAAATACGTTTGATGATTTGATAGGTGCCATAAAATTTGGGTGCAAACTTATGGTGGTCGTGGGATTTGAAGGAGGTTTTCTTGTAAGTTTGGAGTCGAAGAAACACCTAATCACCTTCTTGGAAAACCTATTTAGAATGTTGTTGGTCATCCTATTGCTTCATTCGATTTTGGTCCATGTGGAGGTTATCCTTCAAAGTCGTGAGTGTAGATACTTGACCTTGAAACAACTTGTCAATATCCTAGACCTTTGGTGTTCCTGGAAGATATGAAGTTATTGTAGGTGGTTGTTAGCCATACACTGTTTCATATGGTGTCATTTTGGTTGTTGTATGATAATAAGTTTTGTACCACCATTTTGCCAAGGGTAACCATTGCACCCACTGATGTTGTTTATCCAATGCAAAACAAGTAGGTTTCCAAACATCTATTGGTAGCTTTTGTTTGGCCATATTTCTGTGGGTGGTAGTTCAACTATGTGCCTTGTAATTTAAACAATTATTTCCAAAATGTATTGGTGAAAGTCAGGTCCCAATCAGACACAATGGAGGTTGGCATGCCATGCATTTTGAAAATATGATCAATGAAAACTTGCACTACCAGAGTAGGTGTAAAAGGGTGTGGTAAGGCACAAAAATGTGCATACTTTGAGAGGAGATCTACCACAACAATCATGACTAACTTGTTTCCCTCTCTTGGAAGGCCCACAATAAAGTCCATGGAGATGTCAGTCCAAATTGAAGTTGGAATGGGCAATGAATGGAGAGATCTCGGGGTCTTGAAAGTTTCACCTTTATGGCGTTGGAAAATGTCACATTCTATAACAAAGGTAAGGATGTCCTTCTTCATGCCTTCCCAAAAAAAATAATGGCGAGCATGAGCATATGTATTTTGGAATCCTGAATGACCCGCAATGGTCGATGAATGAAACTCATTTAAAATCCTAGGCTTGAGTACTAAAAACGGAGATATAACCAAGCGGTCCTTATAGCAGAGGATATTGTCTTGTCAGGTGTATATGGTGGGTGGGTTAGGTTACTCCTGAAGGAACTGAATTAGCTAGGATATAGTTGGGTGAGTGAGCCATTTTTGTAAAACTTCCTCAATTCAGTTACGAATTGGTAATGATAAGACAAATATGGATCCTTTATTCTAAGTTTCTCTGGACAATGCATTGACCACTACATTGTATTTTCCTTTTTTATATATGATTTCATAATCATAGCCCATCATTTTGGTTATCCACTTGTTTTGTTTTAGGGAGGATAACCTATGTTCGAGGAAATACTTCAGAATATGGTGATCTGTATTTATTTGAAAATGGTGGCCCAATAGATATGGTCACCAGGTGTGCACAACATGGGGAATGGCCATCATTTCCTTTTCATATGTAGATTTTCCCAAATTAAGGCCACTCAAAGCCTAGCTAGTGAAATAAAGAGGCCTACCTTCTTGTGTTAGAAGTGCGCCAATACTAGTGGTTGAAGCATTAGATTCCAAAACAAAAGTTTTGTTGAAATCAGGGGTGGCTAAGAAGGGGGTAGTGCACATGGACTGTGTTAAATCTATAAAATCATGTTTTGTTTCCTGCATCCAATGAAATTCATTCTTCTTAAGAATGGTTGTCAATGGCTAGGAAATTTTTCCATAGTGGTGGACAAATTTCCTGTAATATCTTGTGATGCCACGGAAACCCCAAAGGAGTTTCAAGTTAGTAGGTCTCGGCCAATCCTGCATATCTTGAACATTTTTGGGGTCCACTCTTACCCCTTTACGACCCACAATGTGTCCCAAGTATTCGACCTCTCTCGCCCCAAAAGAACACTTGAAATTTTTGACAAACAATTGATCGTCCTGTAATAATAGGAGTACTTTGAGCATAGTTACCAACTTAACAAGAACTCTACATAGTTCTTGTTTTTTGGGGGGTCAAGTTCTTTACTCCATTTTTAAAATTGGTGCTACCAATAGCACCCCCCACCCTTTTTAGGTGGTTTTTTATATTTTAAATTTTCTGATACATAATGTTTCCACTTTTTTTTAAATGTTTTTTTTCATCTATTTTCAATTTTTTTTTCAATAGTGTTTTAGCCATTTTTCCATGCTTCTTTTAGTCTTAAAATATTTTTTACCATTTACATTTTTGAAAATATTAATTTTCGTCTCCTTAATTAATTTATGGTTCCATGTTTAATTTTTAATATAGTGGAAAATATCATTTTTAACACATTTTTTACCTTTAATTTAATAGATAGAAAATCATTGTAGTTAAATAACATTATTTTATTAGATATTATTTTCAGGATTAACTGTGTAGTGTAAGTCATTAATCTATGACCCATATCCATGAGCATTAGTCGCAACTAACCAATAATTCTCATGATTTGAATAGTCCACTTTTCACTCATTGCATCACCCCTGTAAGCATCACCCAATGCAATGAGTGTTAAGTGGACTATTCAAATCATGAGGATTATTGATCAATTGTGACTAATACTCATGGATATGGGTCATAGATTAATGACTTACTCTACGCAGTTAATCCCGAAAAATGGGTCAGTTGCGACTAATACTCATGGATAGAGTACCAACAGAGGTTACATGGGTGGCTAACAATGTGTGCTTAAGTACCTCTTGTATTCCTTGCATGTATTCTTCCCCGACCACATATGTATGCATTGAACGATAGATCTCTTTAGCTTAAAGACGTTGGAATACATCTCTTCCCTGAAAAAAAATGAACCCACAATTCTTGCCCAGGGAAGAGCTCTTATACCACTTGTAAGATACCAAATGTAATATAATATGCAGAAATAGGAATACTCAAAAGATATTAATGGAACAACAAAATATTGAGTAGAGAAACACCAAAATGATACCTTTATTCAAAGAAAACAATGTTCACTTTCCTCTTCAAGGGGGAAACCCCTAGCAGAGTAGAGCTCTATTACAATAATTCTCTAGACAAACTTTCTCATACCTCCTACTCTTATTTATACTAATTTTATCTTATAAGGAACATTCTAGAGGAATATCCTTGTAGAAGTGGAAGCTTCTATTAGGTCTTCTTACATTGACTTGTTCACATTTATTTAATAAGTCTTATTAATTAATGTTGACCTTTATTACATGTATCATGCTAACTAATAACCAGCTAAGAGGGGTTAGGGTCGGACCCTAACACAATCTAGGGGTAGGTTTTTTACTTCTTCAACCCTTAATTGTGGTATGGTTTTGAACCTTATAAAATATTCTTGAAATCCCTCACATGGCTAGCCCCATATGCATGAGTAATGGGGGATGATGTGGCATCCTCTCGTACCATGGTGATCAACATGATAGGTCAACTTGTGGGAGCATAACTTTTGCATACGAACTCCAATTGACGCATGGTCTGCACAATTGGAAAGGTCTCGGAGCATAGAACAAATTCAATGGAGTGTGCATAATTTATGGACACTAGAACCCCCAAAAAAGTTGTTCAATGCCTCAAAATGGCTCTAGAAGGTTTCAAACCCAAATTTTCCAAACTAGGACCTACCACAAAAATGACCTTGGATGTTGATTCCTCCATTTTTTTCCACTCTAAAAGAATCAAGATATATAAAAAATAATATAATGATCCAATCCAGATCATCTATATTAAAACTTGGAAATCCCATCTCGTCCACTTGGAACAAGTTCTACATCTATTGTCTAAGCACAATTTTTTTCTCAAATAGTCTAAATGTGCTTTTGGAGCCTCTAAAGTTGAGTACCTCGATCATATTTTCAACAAGGATGGTATACATGTGGATCCTAAAAAAATTGAAGCTATGAAGGATTGGCCTCACCCTAAAACTCTTAAAATATTGCATGGTTACATGGGTTTAACATGATATTATCACAAGTTTGTTCAGAATTAATGTAAAATTGCAAGTCCTCTCACTGCTCTCCTTAAAAAGAATGCTTTCAATTGGACTCTTATAGTTGATCGATTCTTCCAAGCATTGAAAGAGGATATGTGAATGACTCTTGTCCTGACACTACCAGACTTCACCAAGACTTTTTTCTTGGAATGTGATGCTTTAGGGAAAGGAATTGGGGTAGTCCTCATACCTTTGGCTTTCACTAGTAAAAAACTTTTAGAGTGACAATTGCGCAAATCAACTTATGAAAAGGAATTTTTGGATATTATACATGTAGTGGATCTATGACATCCTTATCTATTGAGGCAACGCTTCCAAACTAAAACTGACCATCGTAGCCTCAAGTATTTTCTAGAACAAATAATTTCATCCCTGGAGCAACAAAAATGGGTGACCAATATGTTTGGATATTATTATGAGATCATTTACAAGAAGGGAAAAGAAAATGTGGTTGTTGATGATCTTTCAAGGAAATATGAAGAAGAAGCGTCCCTCTTTTCCCTCTCTTTCATTGTAGCAAATTGGCTTCAAGCCACTTTCTAGGAATGATTACAAGACCCCAAACTTTCTCCCATAATCCAACAATTGCAACATAATCTTCAATATTCTCATGGATACTCTTGGCACAATGAAGAGATTTTCTATAAAGGTCGTGTGTATTTAAGTAAATTTTCGAACCTTCAATCCACTTTGCTCTCTGAACTTCATGCTTCACCCACATCTGGGCATTCAGGATTTAAAAAAACCTATGAATGGGTCAAACATTATTTTTTATGGGAAGGCATGAAACAAGACATATGCACCTTTGTGATCAAATGTGATACATGTCAATGCAACAAGGAAGAAATTTTCAAAACTCCAAGAACACTCCAACCACTTCTGGATGGATATTTATATGGACTTCATTGTCAGCTTACCCAAATCAGGAAATAAGTCAGACATAATTGTTGTAGTAGATTGTCTTTCCAAATATGATCATTTCTATACTCTCCAACACCCATTCACCACATCCATAGTGGCTGAAATTTTTATAGTTAATATCTTCAAAATCCATGACATGCCTCACTCTATTGTCTCTAACTATGATCTAACTTTCACCAACATTTTTTGGAAAGAATTGTTCATTCTCCAAGGAACCCAATTACATCTCAACATGACCTATCATCCCCAGACTGATGGACAAACCAAAGTTGTCAACAAGTGTTTGGAAACCGATTTGTGGTGTTTTGCATCCGACTAACAAAATAAGTTGTAATGTCCAAATTCTTAAATTATCATAACAGAACAAAAGTACACACCATGTACAAAATGTGAGCATGGAGCACAACTCCGAGATACATAAGTTATACAATAACTCCTTAACAATAGGAGAACCTCCTCCAAATAACCAATTGCATTCATACATCACAATTTGCATGTCTACAATAATGAATACATGATCTCTATATATACCTATTCACACCTACACATGAGCCCCATTTACTATTAGGTCGACTCTATTACATATATATTTACACATTGTGTGTACATTTATCCGCATATATGCCCCCCCTTGGGGTCATATCATATAAATTTAACCTTGCATATTCCTCCTTTGGGTCATAACATAGTACCCTCCTTCAAAAATATTTGTCCTCGAAGCTTTGCAAATAAGGGCATCACGTGTGATGAAACCAAGTAATATGATTTTCTTATGTTCCTGTTTTCTTCTTTCCAATAATGATGATTCATCCATCCAAAATCAATTATTTTTTATCATAATCCTTGGTGGCTAGTTGTTGCATAATTTTGATTCCCTTGATTCCATGTATTGTTGTTGAAAATCCTCCAATTTGTAGTCTATGTTGGTCTATGATAATATCTTGTTGAATAGTTGTTTTTTAATGCCATATTCCATGAATATTGATGATTATTCCATCTTTTTCATTGATAATGTTGATATTGATCTTCTTGTCTTGAAATCTTTCCTGATAATGAGGGTGTCGATATGGTTTCACATTTGACAGTTTTTCTTCACTCTGCACGTGCATTTCATCTATCTTCTTTTCAGAGACAATGGAATCCTCTATACTCTTTACTTGGTCTTTGATTACTCTAGCCTTGAAGATAATACCCTCATATTTGGCATGTACATCCTTTAGATGCAGTTCAAATTCTTTGAGTATCTTTTAGTGACCTTCTTGAATCTTTTCTTATTTCTCCTTTTGAAGTTGCAATGTCACCCCATTTATCAAATTATGACATCCTTCTTCAATTCTGGATTGCATTTCTAATTTTACCTCATTGGTATTTAGGGATTCCTCAACCTTCTTGCAAATTCCCTCTTCAAGTCTTTTGGTAGATTCTTCATCCAAGATCCTTGTTTCTTTTTTATTTTGGTAATTCTTGTTTTCTTCTTTCAATCTTTTAACCTCATCCAATAGTTTTTTATTATGGTTTTGTAATCTATAGATCTCTTCATCTTTGTTTTTCAAATCTTTCCTTGACTCATTTTTTTCCAAATTTTCACCACTAATGTTTTCTTTCTTTATGTTCTTAACCTCCTTAATGAGTGATTCATTAAGGGGTTGCATCTTGACAAACTCTTCATCTATCTTAATAATATATTTTGTTAGTTCTTCATTCTCCTTTTGCAATTTGGAGAACTTTTCTTTTGCTTCCTTTAACTCATCTTGAATTGTATACATTGCCTCCATTTTGTATCTTTAATCCATTTATCTGAGAAGATTTTTTCAAATTATTCTCATGTGAGGTTCCATCTAGTATCCTTATCCATACTTATCCACCACTTTTTAGCTTCACCAAAAAGATAAAAACTTTCTCTTGAAGGATTTATATCATATTCCTTTACAACCCTCAACCATTCCATAACATTGATTTTGTATTTATCTTCATCTCCTGTAAAGTTAGGTATTTCCATAAGTGGGCTCAGTGGTTACCCCTAGCTGAATGGTGTTACAACACATATTACTATACTACCACTTGCATGAATCCCTTTGAAGCAGTCTATGGTCAAAATCCATTGTTTTTTTTCTCCTACCTTCCAAGTGTATCCATGATTCAGAAGGTCGATAACACACTTACAGTTTGAGCTTCCATTCTTCGTACCCTCAAAGAAAATTCGGTCATGGATCAGAATCACATGAAGCAATAAGAATATCAAGTTGGTTTTGAACATCAATTCGTTGAAGGGGACCGGGTGTGTCTTCATCTACAACCTTATAAGAAGACTTCACTCAAAGATGAACATCGTTGTAAACTCTCTCCCACATTTTATGGTCCTTATACAATTCTGAAGTGCATGGGGCCCATGGCCTACCAGTTAGCCCTTCCTAGTTAGTCTAAGCACCATCAAAGAAGTTTTAGTTCAGTGGAAGGATACACCACTATAAGATGCCACCTGGGATCTGACTACCATTTTTCAAAATTTTCCCCATCTCAAGCCTTAAGGACAAAGTTGTTTTTTAAGGGCGAGGGCATGTTAGGGACATAAACTCCCTAACCCCTCATGTAGGTAGAATAATACGTTTTCTATGTAATAAAGGACAACATTATTATACTGCCGGAGGTAGTATATAGCAATGAGTTAGCATTGACTTTCATATTAGTTTTATGTTGACTTAAAAAATGTGTATAAATTTTAA
>CBVK0100515744.1:0-26776 GCA_900067695.1 Picea abies
AATATGAACCATCAATTATAGAAAAACAAAATAAAAGGCTAGATCACATTAATGAGATCTCTTATTATTTAAGTATCTTTAAATTTAATAAAAGTGATTTTATTTAAGGATAGTAGTAAAGAAAATATATATTTATTTATTTGTTTTGGATATTGTAAGAGGTGTATTGATTACTTGTGAGTTATGAAAGGGTTGACTTCGTGATGATGTCAATGCATTGTATGCTATGTTGTTGTTTTTTTTTGTTATAAGTGGAGATGAATGATGGTTCCCACACATAAATATTATGTGTTATATGTTGTAGATGAGAAGATATGTGGTTTTATACATATCCCTTTGTTCTTCCAAGAGAGAAGGTTAGATGACTATGGGTCAATTTAAGGGAACACTACCAAAATTTTGAAGAAAATCATATGGGGTGCAATATATGGAATTTTAGCTAGCTTAGGAGTATATCTTATGCACAAGAACCGCCTATGTAGTTAAGTGTAGGTAGGAAAGAGGCTTGACCCTAGAAAGGGTGTAGTGTTGAGTTTTCCACAGTAAGATCATGGATTATATTCAATTATTATTCAGGTTAGTACGGTGACATTGACAACATAGCATTCTAGGGGATGCTTATGCTAGTTCCATGTTCCTACAAACATTCAAGGTATACTGTAAGTGGACCTATGTTGTGAGCCTAGAAATCAAGTCTACAACGATAAGTGAAATATTGTGACAATATGTTTATTTATATCATAATATGTAATGGGGTATATTAACCAATTTCTATTGGCCAACATGATGTCGAGTCAACTCGTTTTTAATTGTTGTGTTGACTTAATAATACTAGAGTAGTGGAGTTCACATATACCTTGTAAAGGATTGGTGAATCTAGTAAGAAGGGTGATAAGTACCTTAAATGACACTAGTTGATTAAGAACAATGAATGAAGAGAGTGCCCATGGAACGAGTTGATGTTTTTTAGAGAGAACACTTTGAGAAAAAGGGTATCCCTTGGGAAATGGGCAACACTTTTGTCCATGAAATTATTTAGTAGTAGAGGTTACAATGGAGTGTTGTGGATTATTATGCATTAGTCGGTTGTAAGAGGGGTGAGATATCTAAATGGAAACTCACAACTTCAAATACACTAATAAGTTTAGTAACTACTTACGCACTAAGAAGGATTTTTCCATGTGAAGAAAAAGATCACGAATGATGAAAACATGCTTCTCATTGTTAAAATTATTTCATGGTAGGGGGAAAGAACTTAAAAGTACTAGAGATGGATAAGAAAAGAGTTATAGGCCAAAGTTAATAAGTATTAGGTAATTATAGAGAATATAATTTTGAGAAATACAAAGTAAAATTGTATAAAGAGAAGACCTTAAGGAAAAACGACTAAATATTTTATAATGAACACTTAGTAAATTTATTCTTATTCTTAATATTGAAAATGTTCACAAACTCAGGTGTTAACATGGTGATTTTTACATGTAGGAACTTTAGTAATACTGAATTGTTGGTAGAAAGCATAATTTTCCTTGACTATGATGAAAAGAATCATATACTAAACATTTAACTTGGTAAAGATCTAATTAGTATGATTTAAGAGGAAAGTGAGATTGAGGACAATGCAAAAATGAACCGTGAAGTAACAACATCACATGACAATCAATTAGCATTATATTATTCTATGTTCCTAAGCACGATTCAAACTTTTGTGTGCCAATCTCATGAGTGATGGCATATGTATTATCAAACCAGAGTAATAATCAAAGTCAATCATGATTGCTTATAATTATAAAGGTATCCAAGGTGGGATTGTATATATGACGTGATGAAATATATATTGAACTCAATATAAGATTCACTTAACTAAATAACTGATGATAAGCTAAGGTTCTAACTGGCAACCAAACCAATAGACTATATTCTAAATACGAGGCTCCTATATGAAACTTAGGAAGAATAAATCTACAAGAGAAACATGTACTTTCATTAATTTAATTACCAATTGTAATAAAATAGAGTCAAGACATAGTAAAGTGCCTACTAAATAGGCATAGTTACAATCAATATATTAACAACCTCAACATGTTTTAATCAAGTCTTGATCCAATGGGACCAATATAACACAAGGTTTGCTATCAAGAAAGACAAATAGAAGTTGTGTCATAAATTCTTCTCATATTGTGATTCACCATAACTTCGGGACAAAGTTTCTTGAAGGGTGGGTGTATGTAACACCCCATATTTGGGCCTTAGGCAATGATAACTTCGATTTTTCTCATTATAGTAACTCATTGCTTAGTAACTATTTGGACTCTATGAAATTGATATAGACATGTGAAAGGTGTACGTCTAGACTTATTTGTGAGTTGCACAATATTATATTTTGTTGTTATATGTTTGTGATGATGATGATTATGTGATTTGGTTAAACATGTAAATTTAAATGTGGAATTTTGGTACATGGATACCAGTCTAAGTTATGTTGTGAATGCATAAGATATGAAAGGCATGATAAAAATAAACATACATTTCTTAATTGAACGTCAATACAAATATGGATTCTTATATGAAATTATGATGTATATACATGGATATGAGTATTGGTGAACTAAGCTGTAGATTGACAGGTTATGTAATGACCAAATGACTGTAGTGTTGACATAATTTGGATGCCGTGGACATCCAAAAGATAATTTATGTTATAAGTCGTACTTATGATTTAATTTATGGTTTCAAATATTGCTATGATCTGTGATATGTGTGGTTTTGACAGGACACATGACCTTCCCAGAGTGGTTGTTTGATGACGTGACTCTAAGAACAACAGTTGCACAATAGGGCTTGATGTAGGGTGTTGGCCCTAGTTCTATAAGGAGGGGTGGAGGTATTTCCCACCGTTTATCCTCTAAAACCTAGAGTCGTGGGAGGGCTGTGTGAAGTCACGCTCCCCTAGACATGTGATGACGACTGCTAGTTGCCTGTTGGGGAAGCTTGGTCGAGATGTATGAGACTTCCGCTTATGAGTTCTATCTAGAGTTAGGTCAATATAGTTGACACTCCAACTTAGTCCAACAGAGGAAAGGATAGGATGGAAGACGAAAGTATGTTAGGAAGGAAGGATGCTTCGATGTTAGTTAAGAATATTGATTAGGGATTAGTGATGCCACTATTGTTTACTCACTTGGTTCATACCATGTTTAAAACCCTCTTTGATTTCCTATTTATATTTTAAGTATGACAATGCGTTATTGATGAATTGGTGTAATTTGGTTCATTAAGATTATTAAATGAGGTATTACTTGATCTGTTGTCCTACGTGTCTTGCTGATCATATAGGAACTATGCACTCGAGGAAATGATTGTTTATCATTAGTACATACATGAGATATGTGTCCGGTAGCTACACACACATACCCTACCCATGTACACTAGTATAAGCAATTTATGTATTAATTATTAAAGTAAATTATTAACTATTTAATTGAATGTTTATTGAATATGTAAATTATATTGCATACAAAATATCTAGAAGCAATAAATACCTTCTTGACTTTGGTAGATGGTGGGTATGATGAATTAAATGAGAATGGTGGGGTGTTATGTACATTTTGGGGAAAATTATCAAATAACATTTATTAGCTAGCATGAGAAGAATGAATTTTCATTTTATTTATTGTTGTTTAATGCAAGTCATTTATATTTAGTTTTATTTTAATATTTTCCCAAAATATCTAGATAAGGGAGGTTGATGGATAATAATGAGGATCTAGATAAGGGAGGTTGATGGATAATAATGAGGGTGGTTGATGAGACTTGGGGAATTGTGTATGGAAACTTGATAAATAGGGAGGAGAAGTGGTGAGGAAGGGGCATTGGGAATTTTGAGCATGAGGAGAGGTTGGGAAATCTTTGGAAGATATATTTCTTATGATGATTTTATTTGAGCATTGTGCTTTGTTGTTCTTGGAGTCACGGGCAGGGAGGGCCAAGAAAGAGAAAAGTTTCTTGGAGCTAGGAAGCTAGCTAGGCTTCGAGTTGGTAGGGAGGATTTTGTTGTTTCACTCTGGGAAAGAGGGAAAAAAATGCTTGGAAACGTCGATGGCTACATTACAATTGATGAGATTCGACAAGCTAAGGAGGAGGTATTTTTCGGTGGTATTTGGTTATTGATATTTTTTTTATATTCTTTTGTTTTAAGTTCTAAATCATAGAGTTAACATATTACTTATTTCATCATGTTATCTAGATTTATCATTGAGCAAATGTAGAAGAATTGTGTAAATGAAAATCAATGAAATTATGCTAAAACAAAGTTGTTATTGTGTATATATTTAATGAAAGATTAATTGTTTAAACATCCTAGACGGATGTTACAATAAAACTAGATGGCCTTAGAATGAATAATGTGATAAGAATGATATAAAAACAATTTCCCTAACAAAATGTCACCCAGCTTAGGAAAATAAAATCTAGGCCTAAGTCATACTTGTGGTAAAAATAAAATAAAATAAACTAATACTAATAATCATCATTAAACATTTGACGAGAAGGGGGTAAGCAATTCAATTAATATATAAAAAAAACAAATTACTTTGAGGGATTAAATTTTAAAAAAAGGGGGAAATAATTGTTTTGTTACATATGCTAATTAAAAATTTATTAATTAAAAAGAAAAAGGGGAAAAAGGTAATTTTCTACACTTGCTAATTTGAGTTTTAGATAAAATGGGAAATGAGGGAAATTTAAAAGAATTAGGAAACTAAGGGGAAAAGGGGAAACATAAAGTAAAAGGGAAGCATAAGGAAAAAGAAGAATGATCAACTTAGTAAGGAACCTCGCCTTTAAGAACTTTCTAAATTGAACTCAACTAGGAATTTAGTAAGTGCGTAAGTCATTAAAATGTATAAGGGAATATGGGGACACCTAGGAGCATTTCTAGGAATGCTTTTAGGTGGGTCAAGGAAATAGGAGTAATTAAATAATTAATGAAATTGATTTCTGGTGCAATGAAGGGGATGGGTGACACATGTATGGGGAGGATTTTCTGGATTAAATTATTAAACAATAAGTTAAATGGAAAATTGGGGAAAAAAGCACTTATAAACTATATTTAAAGTAGGATGGATCTCTTCTTGGATGCGTGATGTTATGCTGCATAAGTTTTGACTTGAATGACTTATCTTGTGGGAGTTGGGATACCCAGATCGATGAGGAGTGGTAGCTCGGCCTTGCGAGGCGAGTTGGGAGCTAGTTGTTCTCCGGTTTAGTGTGAGTGGCCCCTTTGCAGCTTGGGGGGATAAGGGGGAGGAAGAGTACCCCTAGCATTGGTTGGGAGGCACCAGTGAAGTCTCACCTGTCGACAAGTGGGAGTTGCATGGAGCATGTAGACAACGACTCCGAGCTGTTACCTTGGGCTACGGTATGCATGCTTTTATTTTGCATGGTAGATTACTATTGAAATTATGCTTTCATTTATGTACTTTTAATTGTGTAAAGAAATTGTTTGACCTAGCATTTTAGTCAAGAACTTAAATTCCCCATAGATTTAAGCTCACTGCTTGACTTGATTCCCTTTGCAATCAATCCCTGAATGTTGTGACTGCCATGTTGATTTTATTTATTTTTATGAAGAGTTTGTACCTTATCTTCATCCTCATCCCTAGATCGGCAGTCCATGCCTGAGTAGTCAGCTAGTAGTCGGATCGACGATCGTCACTTCAGTGTTAATAGACCTATAGATCCTAATGCCCTGCTTTTCTATGCGTGGATGATGAGCAAAAGATGTCTTTGCCCAGTTGTCTACCCCTGTTGGTTGTTCCTAGTTGAGTGATTGTCTCGTGCCTTGTTGTGGTTGATTAACTCTACGATTTATTTCTTTGATGAATTTTTTTTTTGTTACTTTGCTTTGGCCACACCAAACTGTGTTTTATTCTTTTATTGCTCTGCGTTGACAATGATTGGTAGTTGATTTTAATGTGCAATGGTGGCATTGTTACTAAGTAATGGTTGAATGTTATTACTTTTATTACTACCCTTTTTCTCCTCCGTTGGGATGATGATACTACATTTTCTCCCACGTTTTACCTGTGTATGGACTGATGAAATAATTTTATCTTTTTATTCTGAATTTTATTCCTTATAGACTAGTGAATTTTCACTCTGCAATTTAATACCTTGATTATAATTTTCCTTTGTGATTTCATACCTTGTGCAAGAAATATCTTCCAATACTCTGCGATTGATTAATGGGACCCCGATTTACCTGTAAAATGTTCTTGTGATTCTATCCTTTTTGACAATGATCTTTGTGTTAATACAATGAATTTCAGACAGCTAATATCATTGTATGAAAATGATGTTTTTAACCATTTGTGACTGTGAATGAATATTCAGACAATGTTTCCCTTTACCATCTATTGGCTGTGAATGTTATCCTTTTTATTTGCCTATGAATTTAATTTTTATGGACAACGAATATAGTTGTTAAATCCAGCGATTGTTATGATAACACTCAGCTATATTTTCACAAACTCAACAACTTTTTTATTAAACACTCAGTGATATTAAACCCAACGATTGATGATAACACCCGACTTTCTGGACTGATTTTTAATGAGAATGTGTTTTAACTTGTAGTGAGACTTTAATGCAAACATAATATGTATTGAATGGATATGGTAATGCGTTTTACTCAAAATATGTATTGAATGGATATTGTAATGCATTTTACCGTGGGAATTTATTTTATTTATGTATTGACAACCACCTCAGCTACTGGCCCGACGAATGCATCTACATCACTTGACAATGCTCACCCTCACTGTGTTTTACCCATGGTAATTGTTGTGTTTTACTCATACCTATGACTGAATTTACTTATGTTTATTGATAACAATTTGTATTCATTTCCCTACAATTTCCTTTATTAATACTAACCCTTTTTTAAAAAAAGAACATCGGTTATAGACCAGTGATATTAATAACAAAAACCCTTTTTTTATGATTATTAAGACTGCATTCTTAGACAAAAAAATTATTTGTTGTGATGCTGGGAATGATAGCGAGTGGTTGTGGCGTTTGCTTTGTTAACGGTGTTTTCGGTTGGGTAACTTTAATTCCTTAATAATACCTGACTGTGCCTTACTATTTTGACTGACTGATTAACCTGGTGGGGGGAATAAATAGCATTGAAGAGTGTGTACTAATAAGCATCATGTTTTAGGCAGAGAATCCCCATTGATGGTTGTCACGGTCTTAATGTGATTTTGTATTTCACTCAATGTTACAAAGTAATAATGCAATCACAGTTATAATGAAATAGGTACTCACAGTTATATTGCTAATACCGTCACATTGTGATTTTAATAGGTAGTGGTAGTGTAATTCTTGTTAAAAGACAATGAGTTTATTATATTGAAGGACATATTGCTATCTTTTATTACCACAACAACCAAAAGTATTTAAATACCAATATTATATACAGATGGAATATCTTGGAACTATCCATATTAACCTTTAACAATGATATCTTATAAATTAACCATTACCCCTTTTTGCTAATATTTATGGTTCATATGCTAATATGGTTAATATATCACTATCTTTTATCACAAATTTTTGGTCATGTGTTAACCTTATCTATATTTCTTAAATATTGTAAAATAGATGTATTATCTTGTATTAACCTTATCAATGATTTTGCATCTACCCTTTATTGCTAATTTTCTTTTAAAGGATATGTACCTTAATAATTTTATTCAAGGTGTGCAGATGGATTTGGTTGCGCAAGGAAATTGCTGTGTTGCTTGAATGTCTTAGTCATCTTGTTGATTGTCATCAAGTGATAGGGTTAGTCGTTAGGTGTTTACATAGTCCTTGATCTCCTAGCGCATTGATTTTAGCAGGGTTTAGGGTCCAGTTATGTTGTTGCACTACAGTTGTTGTCGCACACCCTAAGGGATAGAGGTGAAGGATAACTTGGCTGAGGTCTGTGCTACCCTTTATGGGCTTGGTTTGCGGTAGTGGTTATTGGTGTTTGGGTTGTAATGCCTTCATGCATTTGGTTGCACACCATAGAGGTTCTAGTTACTGGTCGTTGAGGCTGTGGTGTCGGGACGGGGGATGTTGTACTTTAGCTTGCAGGCATTGTCGTGTTTGTGTCAGGCAGGTAGTCATTCCTTCTTGATTTACGCATGCTTCTCCCCATTTTTCGATGTGCTAGCCTGTAGAGTCATTGTGTCGGTTTCCATATTTGTAGGCATTGTTTTCATCGTCAGGGTGTGGTTAACTGTGCCGTTGTTTCCTTCCTGCCTAAAACAACCAAAAAAAAAAGAAAAAAGGGAGTTTTTTCTCTTTGCTTCGCTTATAGTCATAACGGTTGAGGGGTCATTACACAAACTCAAAGCAACCTTCCTAAGTTGGAAAAAAAACGCTCCATTTGGCTACAACCACAAGAAATTTTGGACCAGCATGAGTGTCGTATGCATCAACGAACCATCAAGGAAGTGTTAGTCGAGTGGAAATATACAACTCCAACAGATGCCACTTGGGAACCAACTACCATTTTGCAGCAATTCCCACATCTCAAGCCTTGAGAACAAGGTTGTTTTTAAGGGGGAGGACATGTTAGTAACCTAACCACTCACGTAGGTAGAATAATATATTCTGATGTAATAAAGGTAAATATTAATAAGGCCTAGCAATAAGGAAGAATAAGTCCAACGTAATAATACCTAATAGAATCTTTCTCTTTTAGAAGGATCTTCCTCTAGATGGTTTTGTTGATAGACATATTTTATGTAAATAGGAGTTGAGGGTATGGGAACTTTTGTCTTGGATATTATTTTAATAGAGCTCTACTCGACTGGAGGTTTCCCCCTCAAAGAGGTAAGTGAACATTGCTCTCAATAATCAAAGTGCTCTTTCAGGTGTTATTCTGGTATCGTTTTAGTATTATTGTGGTGTTGTTCTTGTTATATTTTTGTTCATCTTCCATTTCTAACATTTTATTTCTGTTCTGCATACTTTTATATCTAGAATATTACATAATCCTATTGAATGCACAACAAACATTTTCCCAATCACTGCATGGGTTAGAACCAAGATTCACTAGGTTAAACAACTCAACAAAAAAAATAATTGTACTATGGTGCTTAAGCAAGTAGAAATGTCAGCCAATAATAAAACAAAATAAAATTAATTATTCAACAAGCCTTTAAACAACAAGACTGACTATATATTTTTTATGATACGATTTAATCAACACTTCCAAAATCAAATCAAACATTATTTTGATAGGCACATATTCAGAAATGTATCATATATTTCATGCAACATTAAAAAATGTATTTAGACTAATATATTTTGAAAACCATATACAAATACAACCATTTATATTATGCACAACTAATACAAACTTCAACAAATTGCCCCACAACAATGTTCTACAAGTTGTTTTTTTAAATTATATATATATATAGTTAAGATGTCTTAAAACATATATCCATTTCTAATTTTGGTGGAAAAAAATATTGCAAACTATGTATTTGGCATATATAATATTAAATTCACCTCAAATACAATGATATCTTTAAGCAACATGACTACAAAACACTAGGATTTTTTCCACAATCAATCCTTCATCTAAAAAAATATTTGCAAAACAAAGTTTGAACATATTCAATGAATTTAGGCACAATAACCATAGTAATTTTGCAAACAACCAAAAACAATCTTAGTAGAATATATTATTTTAAATCATTTTAAAGCAACTAAGACAACAATTTTCATCATGATCAAATATCATCAATCAAACAAGCTCCATATATTCATGGAAATAGAAAAATATATGATTAATAATATCAATATTATAACGTAAATAATATTTCTCTGTGTTTTTGAACGAGAATAATATTTCTCTATAGTTTTGAATGAGAATAATATTTCTTTGTCGTTTTGAACGGGAATAATATTTCTCCGTAGTTTTGAAGGAATACTACTTCTCTGCAATTTTGAAATTAATATTTCTCTAAGAATAATCTCTGTAGTTTCTCTGGACTTCTTTGGCGTTTTCATAAATTATTTTTGGCTTCTTCAAAGGGTTGAGTATTTGGACATCTGAAATGAGGTGAGTCACTTTTTACTTTGATTCAATTTTAAATTTTACATAAAGAGATTTAAATATATTTTATTTATTTATTTATTTTAAGTTTCATAAGTAAAAGTTGATTTGAGAGATAAAGTCAATCCATAATAATAATTGTTACATCTTTTTTCTCTTCTTTTCAATATGAGCACTCCACCACCTATTCCAAAAACTCAGCCTAACAAGGGGAGGCCCCCCAAAATTACCCCAGAGATCCTTTACGATTATATGGACTCAATAGAAAAAAAAAAGGGGGAAGAGAGAGATGCCAAAATCCAAATAGAGTTAGAAACATTAGAAAAAAGGAGCTAAGAAAGAGACGTAAAACTCCAAATAGAGCTAGAGGCAATGATTGATAAAAAAAATTAAAGATACCATTCAAGCTCAAATAGAGGATAGATTCTTAGGGTTCAAGAGTGAATTACAGACAATGAAGGATACAATTCAAGAAATGGAAAAGAATAAACAATCAACCCAAGAAGGAGGGGTTGAAGAAAATCACAACTTGAGAGATAGGATTAAAGAGCTAGAAGAAAAACTAACCAACAATTTGACCCCGAGTAATATGGAAAACAAGTTGGAAATCAAACCCATAAAAGAGGAAATGAATAAGCTAATCAAATTGGACAATGAGTGTAACAAAAGATCCTTGAACCTCATAATTTTTGGTATAAAAGAACAACAAGAGGAGGATACACCAGGAATAATAAAAGAAGAATTAAAAAATAAATCACAAATTGATACAACTTACCTCATAGAAGCAAAGAGGCTAGGAAAAATAATTGATCACAAAGATAGGTTGATCCGTGTCAAAGTAAGTTGTAATGACCATAAATATAGCATACTTAGTAAATCTCTGAGCTTAAAAGGGTCAGGAATACTTATAAATGAAGACCTCATTCCCGAAGACCAAGTTGAATTAAGGAAGGAAGTTCAAAAGGTAAAAGAATCCAAGAAAGAAGGAAAATGGACAATAATTAGAAATCAAAAAGCTATTGTTAGGGATAGAAACCAGAAGGATAATAATAAATAGGAATTTGGGACAATTGGGATCCTTTTTTGGAATTGTCGTGGCTTTCCATGGCGCAAAGGTCCTATGATAAGTTGGATCCTGAGTGATATTGATATTATCTGTCTAGTTGAAACTTGGGAGCATGAGGATTCTAAGGTCCCTAACATGGAAGGATTTGTCTTGTGATCGGCATGGAACAAAAAGTCCCACCATAGAGGGATAGGAGGCATAGCTTGTTATATTAGAAAATCATTTCCCTCACATTCAACTTCATAAGATTGACCCTCTTAATCAATACATTTGGATAGAAATTTCAGACACCAATGATAAGAAGATGTATATATCAATTTGTTATTTTGCACCTATTAATTCTACTTTTTATAAGAAAAATAATCTACATAAAAATTGTCCCTATAATAATTTAGAACAAGATATTTATAATTTGAAAAATGAAGGTAATATCCTCCTGCTAGGAGACATTAATGCTAGCACTGCAACTAAACAAGCTACTCTTTTAAGTGATGACTCCAACCATAATCCTTTATGGCTAGATGAGGACCTTCTTTTATCTAATATCTACAAAAGAAGCTCTGAAGACTTAATTGAGAATTTGTTTGGTACTGAGTTGGTCAAGCTCTGCAGCTCTCAAGACCTAATAATTTGCAATGGAGTAATGAAGTGTCCAAACTCCAACCAAATGACCTGTATTCATGGGCTAGGTAGTAGTGTTGTAGATTATGTGATATTCGATATCCTCGTTTCCAACCAAATAACAACTTTTGACCTTTTAAATGACCATGAGCCTAACTCTGATCATAAACCTTTAACCCTAACTCTAAAATTCTCCATGCATAGGAGCACCATTGAAGAGAATTCTAATAATCAAAGGAATTTGCACTTTGACAAAAGTAAAGTTGACATTTTCTTAAAGGATTTAAATCGTAAATTAAACCTCCTAACTTATAAGGACAAAATTGAAGAACTCTATCATAATTTTACAACTACCTTTTCCACTTCTATTAACAAGTTCTCTTTCGAGGTGTCCCATAAAAAGAATAATAGAACAACCAACCCTTGGTATGATAAAGAATGTAAAATTGATAGGAAATACATTAGGGATGCTTTTAATGAGCCCTTAAAACTTGATAAGATCAATACGTACAAATCCCTAATTAAAAGGAAAAAAAGATACTATATCAATAAAAGGCAAGAGCAACTTTCACAACTATACAAGTTGGATCCTAAGACGTTCTGGAGCCAAATTATAAAACGCAATACTAAAGAAAATAATAGGATTCCCTTAAGTACTGGAATTCCTACCTTAAAAATCTTTATGAGTTCCCTAATGCCATGGACACCATTCCTATTGTCCCTACAAAGGAAGAAGTTTTTTCTTTAGATGCCATAGATTTCGGGATTAAGCAGCTCGCAAATGGGAAAGCTAAGGACATTGAAGGCTACCAAGCTGAAATATTTAAAATCAGAGGGTCAATCCTTATCCCTCACATACACAAGCTCCTCAATTTAGCAGTCAAGAAGGGCTTCCCTAAACCTTTGATGCAAAGCCTCGTTGTTCCTATTTTCAAAAATGGGGATAAAAACATTCCCTATAATTATAGGGCCATTATGATTAGCCCGATTTTAGCCAAGATTTATGGAATTATTTTGGAAAAGAAGATTAGCATTTGGCTAGAAATTCACAGTAAAAGAGCTAAAGGCTAGGCCAGGTTTAGGAGATATCATTCAATTGTGGACCATCTTGTTACGTTTAGGATCATTGCAGAGGAGTTCCGCAATACTAAAACCAATCTTTTTGGTTGTTTTGTTGACTTTAGAAAAGCTCTTGACATGGTTCCTAGGAAAAACCTTTGGAAAAGGTTGGAAGAGATAAAAATGCCTCTCGAGTTGAGGGTTGTTGTAATAAGTATGTATAAGAACGTTATTGCTAAGTTTAAAAACACTGAGGGCTGGTCAAAAGAGATTAAATGCAATATCAGAGTCAAACAAGGTTGTCCTTTGTCCCCTACCCTTTTTGGCATATACATTGATAAGTTAGAAGAATGTTTGGAAAAAGTAGGTTGTGTCGCCCCTACTCTCACTGGTATAGTCATCAATTTTCTTCTTTATGCCGATGATATTGTTCTTATGGAAAGGAGTCCCCATGATCTTGAAAACCAACTAAGAATCCTCAAGGATTTTTTCTCCAATATGGGAATGACTGTTAATACTGATAAGACTAAGGTCATGCTTATTAAATCTAATAAGATCCCTTATGATACCTTTTTATATGACAACAACAACTTGGAGGAAGTGACTTCATACAAATATCTTCGAATTGATATTCACCACAAGCTCAATTGGAATTATAGCATTGAGAAAAGGATTATTGGGGATGGAAAACTTATTATGGGCTTGAAAACAATTGTAAATCCGCTGATCTTTGGAGTTGGGATAAGAAGAAACTCCTCTTTGAGACTCTTGTTACACCTTTTATTCTTTATGGATGTGAATTCTAGGGCTGTAGTATCTCTCGTGAATCCTGGAGAAAGATAGAGAAAATACAAAATAAATTTATAACCTATAATCTCAAAATTAAAGGAAATACGCCCTATCTTATCCTCCTCGTAGAAAAACATTTTCTCTTAGATTGTCGAGTCTATACCTATATTAGATCTCATTTTCAAAATATTGATCACACTACCAACCTTCCTAACCTTTTAACTCAACAAAAGTATGGCGATCTTGGAAAGCTTCTCTTAATGTTTTTCGAGCATAGAAACAAAATTCTAAAGAATCACAAGTAATCACTTACCCTCTTAAGGTCTGATAGACCAATTAGATCTTAGTGGACATTAATCATCATCATATACATGTATCCCTTAAATGTATAGTAAATTTCCAAATAAATAATTAATTAATATCCCATAAATGCCTAATAAATTTCCAAATAAATAGTTAATAACAAAATAACTTGACAACTAAACTTAGTTTTATTCCATTATATAAATATAACTTCAATAATATGAAACATTTAATTCAATACTAGTAAAATCCGAAAATGATTGTTGTATGTAATATCCCTTAAATTCCTAGTAATTTTCCAAATAAATAATTAATAAAAAAATAACTTAACAACTAAATTTAACTTCATTTCATTAAATAAATATAACTTTAATAATATGAAACATTTAATTCAATACTAGTAAGATGTTACACATATAGAAATCTGAAAACTAATGATCACTACAATAAGACAAAAAAGTTTATGAATAAAATCTATGGTTAAACCACATAAATAACTTAACAATCTGAAAAATAATGATCATTACAATAAGACAAAAATGTTTATACATAAAATCTATGGTTAAACCAATAATAACTTAGCAACCGAAACAAACATGGTTGTGCAGGAATATATGGTTGAATTGTAATTGGATGAGACTCCATCCACGTAGCAACAAAACCAAAACAAGCAAGGTTGTGCATGAATGCATGGTTGAATTGTAATTGGATTAGAATACATTCACATAGAAACAAAGATAGTTATAGTTATAACAAATGAACTCAATAGTCATATTGTCTTAATTTTTAACATTATAGCTCAAGACGCGTTAACATTATATCCATTTAGACCAATGACATTGCTTTCATACATCAGCAACTCAATCATTCAATTGTGGAATTGATTTCATAGGCTAAAGCATTGGGCAAATGACCAACAACTAAAAAACCATGTCATTTATGAAAATAAAAACACCAAGGAGTTAGTTATGAGGAGTCAGGATGTTAGGAAGAAAAGTGAATTCGGTTTAGCAATCCTCGAATAAAACCTTGTTTGTAGGTTGTATCGAGGGTTTATATCTCAGGTTAGTATTATCGTTTCCACGGTGATGCAATGACATTTTCTTTCATACCTCAACAACTCAGTCATTCAATTGTGGAATTGATTTCATAGGCCAAAGCATTGTGCAAATGACCAAAAAAAAAAAAAAAAAATCATTCGTGTTATTTATCAAAAGGAAAACATCACTCTTATTCTGATTGCTTGTTATGGATAAAGACCGCTTTGTTTCAATAAACTTCATGATGTGACAAAAACAAATAAAAATTATGTCAAATGAAACATACATTTTCTTAAAAACGCTTTGTTTCAATAAACTTGATGATGTGACAAAAATAAATAAAAATTATGTCAAATGAAACATACATTTTCTTAAAAATTTCACACTAAGTCCAACTTATATTAAAAAAAATAATTTCACTTTAAAAATCATATTAAACTTATAAACCATAAAAAAATAATTTCACTTTAAAAATTATATTAAACTTATAAAGCATAACAATGACAAATAACATTATGTCTTTTATATAGAATGATCAAACATTCTATTTTCTTCCAACACTTAATTTAAAAGAAAGCATGCATGTTAGTGATGATCTTATATCAAACTATTTTAATAGTTAATATTTGAGTTATTGAATCAATTAAATAAATAAAAGAGCATGTGTTTTTTTAAGCATTGAATAATGGAAGACTTCATCTATTATAGCCAAATCAATTATTTCACTTAAAAAATCATATTAGATGTATAAACCATAACAATGAAAAACACCATTATGTCTTTGTATACAATGATCAAACATTTTATTATGATTCTCTTCTAACACTTAATTTAAAAGAAAGCATACATGTAAGAGATGATCTTATATCGAACGATTTTAATAGTTAATACTTGAGTTATTGAATCAATGAAATAAATAAAAGAAGCACTAAATAATGGAAGACTTCATCTATCATAGCCAAACCAATATTCATAAGCATGTATTCAAAATTGCATCATAGACTTCAAGCCAACCTAAGAAATTGTATTTAGAATAATGTATTTGAAAACCATATATAACTGTAAACATTGCAGTTATAAGTAGGAAATATGAATTTAGACAAAATTTCCAACAACAATGATCAACAACAAGCATATTTACACTTTCAAAAACTAATTTTAATCAGGAAAAATGAAGTACCATGGCCATTATTTTCATAGTAAACCACCAAACAAGACAAATTGGCACTTGTTTGTAGATTCCAAGGTGAACATGAAACCTACAACACCTAGATTAGGAGGTACAATGCCAAAATCAACAAGATCCTCTACCAAAACCAAATTGACCCTCGTTTTCTAGAGCTTCAAGGAGAAACACCAAACCTAGAATACCCAATAAAGGAGGAAAAATCCCAAACACCATCAAGACACCCACAACACAAAGAAAGAAATGAAATAAACTCAAACTTGTGACCCCCACAGGCACCACAAGGAGCATAACAAACTCAACAAGATTTTTGTTGGAGGAGGAAAAAGATCCATCTAATGCCTACTTCTAGAATCAAATCACAATCATCTTTTCAGGCACTTATATTAAAAAATGTACCATGAATCTAGAGATACCCTAGCGAATTCTATTTAGTTTGATATATTTTGAAAACCACACACAAATACAAGGTTTCAATTATGAAAAACAAATACAAACTCTAAAAAAATGCCCAACAAAAGTTCATTGAAAATGATAAAGAGGTTTTAAATAGTAACTTTAATCCAACAAAATGAAGAGTAATGGCCATTGTTTGCACATAAAAAATTACCAAGTCAAAAGATCCTTAATCATAACCCAACATATTCTCGTTTTCCAGAATTTGAAGATGAAAGGGAAAGCCCACAACACCCAGAACAAGATGTGAAAGCGTAAATCTCACCAGAACATTAAGAACACAAAGCGATTGTGAAAGGACAAACCACACCAGAAAACTCAGAACACCTAAGAAAAAAAACATGACAATAATCCTTATCAAAAACAAAAAAGAGCCAAAATAAAGACAAAAGGATTCGACGACAAGAATAAGTGATGCCTACCAACACCAGGACCAAACAAAAGAGGCCCAGACCACTGTTAGCAAGAACAATTAAAAAAGTATAATCATATTATGGTAGTAGCCTCGTAGTCCAATAACAAATCTACTTCTTTGCAACTCGGTCCACTTCCTAGAAAACCACCCACAATCAACAATGGGATTTACAATTAAGGCTAGGTTATAAACAACACCTACATCACACACCACTTGCTTCATACAACAACTAAGAAAACAAACAACATCACCCCACCGTAACCATGAATGGTCAAACCACACCAGAAAACCCAAAATAGACAAACCAACAAACGCCACCACAATCCCTAACAAACATACAACACACTGAAGCATAAACCATGACGAGTAGCATTAGGAGCAAACAAATGAGGTCCAAAACATTAGTAGTATGCCCACCAAAAAATTCACAATTAAAGTTTTGCAAGAATGTCATAGCTCAATAATAAAACCACTACCCCGTAGCCCAAAGTGTTTCAAAATCATACTCAATGTTTCATGAAAAATGTGGTTTTCGTCTCAATAGAAATAATTAAACTTAGACTTCGTACAATAAAAGTTGCACTACCAACACTTTAAAGGCTCTACAAACTCCAAGATAGGAGACAACATCACCCCACCACCACGTCGTAGGATAAACGAGACGTGAATGGGAATAAGACAAAATCAACAAGAAGACACATTAACAATACCCTACATGCTCAAAATATTTTTATTTTTATTTTGATCAAAGGTCTTCTCAAAATATTTTGATCAAAGGTCTTTGAAAATTGTAAAGGGGTGAATGCAAAGATTAATGCGTATAACGTTCACGTATTGTACTTAACCACATAGGAACATTAAAAAACTCTAAAATAATTATCATACAGAATACAAATTTATTGTTTTTAATTCGTTATTTTTAGGTAAGCATTAGTATGACGTTCACGTATGTACTTAACCACATAGGAACATTAAAAAAACTCTAAAATAATTATCATATAGAAAACAATTTTATTTTTTTTAATTCGTTATTTTTAGGTTAGCACTAACTTTTGCTTCATTAAAACCATGGACTAATTTTGTACTGAATAACGTACTACACTTTATACATGTAAGAGTTGATTTGCCTTTTTCTATATTTAATGTCTTCCACAAAACATTTCATAAGTACTTGTTTGTCCCCCGCAACTTGGAATGGCTATTTTTTTGTGCCCGTATAATATGAAACCTATACCATAAAAATCAATCATCCACAAAATCAGGTCACCCCTGGCTGCCATCATCTTAATATACCATATATATTTCTATTTATAATGTAATGAAAACTTAGTTACAAGGTTAATGTGTAACTCTTACAAGGACTTAGCTATGGAATCAAATAATTAGATCATAGTTTAATCCGGGTTTGTAATTTTAACTGTTATATTTTTTATAAAATATATTTTTTTTACAAAATTTAGTGTTTAATTTTTAGGGTTTAAATTATACATATTAATTATTAATGAATTATTAATGTTGATTATGATTGATATTCAATGACATCAAAATTCGTATATGGAAGTTTAAGGTTTTTTTTTTTTTTGGTGCAATTCGGTCAGAAATTGTTGGATTCCTAGATTTAAGTGATTGTTTCTGTAAAATTGGAGTGCCCTGGGAGTTTTTCAACATGCTGAATCTATTTCTGCATTCAGAAATGGATTCTGAATAACAAAAAAAGTGATTAGTGTAAATTTATATTGCCCGATTCAGGGACAAAAAACCTTTTAGTAGAACAGTTAGCCAACACCCTTTAATAAAAGCCATAAATTACTTGGATTTCTTTAAAATGTTATTTAGATGGCGAAAAAATATTAAGTGAAGCTTTCCAAAATCACTGAAGTTTTGATGACTTAAAAAATTAAGAAACTATGTATTGTAACAAAGATTTTGAAATGGCCTCCCCTAACTATTCTATGAAATGTTTTTTTTTCATAGGAATCAAGTTACATAAATCTGCACTAAATCATTATTTTTTGTTGTTTAAAATCCATTTTTAAATGCAAAATAGATTCAGCTTACTGAAAAACTCTTGGACAGTTGAATTATACAGAAATAATCATTCAAATCTACAAATCTAATAATTTCTTACCGAATTTTAAACAAATATCCTCTGAAAAAATCATTAGAAAACCTTCTTTTCTTAAAACTTTTATACTAAATCTTTTTAAACTACACAATCTAATATACAACAAAATCATAGTCATCTTATCATTTTTTACCATCTATCAATTTGAATTTTTTTACAATATTTTGTTTGACAGACACAAGAACTTTTGGCATGAATCACTAGAGGCAATGTTTATTTTACTGTCAAACAAAATATTATTTTACAGTCATAGCTTTTGGCATGAATCACTAAAGGCAACGTTTATTTTACAGTCCTACAAAAAATAATTTTAACGATACAGCCCGGGCTGCAAGAAGGAAGTGCTATTCCATGTCAGTATTTTGATTTTATTTGAGCTGCTGCGTTTTCATGTCAGAGTATATTCTGTTTTTACACCTAATAATCCTCCATCCTTTATTGCGCATTCACGTTAGTACATTTTGAATGCAGTAGTAAGGCCCGTGAAGATAAGCCGTGCCTTACAGACAGCATACAGTCCAATTGGAACGTACTGTCAGATAAGTGATGGGCAGTTGTTTGCCTAAAGAATTGAGTGCCAATGTCCCATTCCAAAGAAAAGTTGGAAACAGTGGACAGAATGGGTTGCTTATAGGTTAACGCTGTTGTCCTTTGGTTTAATCATCTCTAATAGAAAATAAGAAAGCCGATATACGATTTGATTTGTGAATTTTGGCCCCATGGAAATTTGTGTCCGGGAAAGTGGATATATCGGGAGTCGGGAGCCACACATCAGTTAGCAGCAGAAGAAAAGATGATTCTCCATCCCATCATCTTTAGAGGCGTGATGAATGAAGGAAAATACCTGCAAGGGCTCTTACTTTCCATATATAGAGCTTAAAGCCCGCTTTCTGATACAACAGCAGAAGAGCGAGAGGCAGCTATTGATCTCTTTCTGCAGAATCTCTTCGCTCTGTTTCGACTTGTACATAAATTAGGTTACATTCTTCACCCTTGGTCTTTGTGTATATTATATTAGATATACTTACAATCATCTCAATCATCTCGTCTTTTTTTTTTGCAGGCTGAGCGGGTACGTGAACAGCAACGGTGGAAATGATAAGAAGGTGGTTATTCGTTGACAGAAGATAGAGGGCACATGCGCTCACCTGCAGAATTTCTGCAATTGAGGGGTATGTGCCCTCTATTCTTCTGTCATCACATCACGTTTAACCTTTATATCTAAATTGTTATTTTCACATATATTATCTTCAGATAGATTTACTTGAACCAGGGATCTATGCCGTCTTATTTTTCTGTGGCCTTATATAGTAATTAATCCTCGGTCGGTGACTTGTCTGCAGTCATCGTAGCTTTCACGTTTGTGCTATTTGACATCATAGGAAAAGATGATAAAACATTTATAGCCCTGTGGTTATCTATGTGAGAGTTTACAATTCTGCTATGTTGTTGGCAGCAGCATATTTTATCTTTGGATTTTCTGTGTGTTATAAACTATTCAACATGAATAGTAATTGTGACAGACACATGGTTTATATATTTCATATAAGAGATTATTTTTAACTAATTTTTAATGCTAGGTATATGATCTTTACTATTTATATCAATTCTAACATTTTTTTTGCAGTTTCCTTGGGAAGATATTACATACGCTAACTCCTCGATAAGCATACCGTAATACATGTTAACCCACAAATAATACAGTGGCCTACCCACAAATAATGTTGTGGCCAACTCACGACCGACCGACTGCCAATTCTAACTGCATGTCCCTATGCTGAGATCTAATTCAATTACAAATGGCAGAAAGAGAAAAGAGCCAGTTCAGTTTGAACCCCGGAGACACTAGAGGCCAACATCGGCCAAAATCTCCAACAAGCGAGATAAGCTCAGGTTGATCTATCATCCTGTCTGTGTAGTGACAGTCCGTTTTTGCAATGCATTAATATTTTGGCAAATTCTTGATCACCGTCATCCTAATTATGGAGCGACAGTCTATTTCTAGTATGTGCTACTATTTTTGCAAAGTCCCGATCCACTATACTGCTATTTATGGAGAGACAGTCCGTTTGTGGCATGCCTAACTATTCTGGCGATTCGCTAAATCCTGGTCACTTGTCATCTTATTTATGGTGCGACCGTCCATTTCTGGTATGCCTTACTATTTTAGCGAAGTCCTGAGAACCTATAAACCCATTTATGGAGTGGCAACCCATTTCTGCTATCCGTTTCACTCTGTACTGTATTCACAATTCCATATCGGACACCCTGTATGTCGACAGAAATCTTTTCCTCAGCGAACCATCGACGACAACATTTGAGCGAGTTCCTTCGCCTATCGTAGCTACAGCTCCGAGTAATGCTGATCATGTCGTTTATTATTTGGTAATTTATTTGACTATAACAAGCTGGTTTGCTTATTTATTGATGCTATAGTATGACCAGCTTTGTTTGTCATGTACAGCAGTTGTTTCCATTTCATTATAGGGAATGAAGCTCAAAGTAATGAGAAAAGGGATATAATTTGATGGGTAAATTGTCCTCATTTGCAGATCAGATATGCTTCAAACCAACACTAAAGTAGGGTTGTTAAAAGTGACAAATTTGCATCATTGTTTCCATTTGAATTTGAATTTCCATATGGTTCAAATGGATATGGAAACTGAAAATTTTGTTTGGCTGTTTGGTTTTAAAATTCGTACATGATGGGAAATATTGAATATTCTTCACTAATAATAAAGTAGAGTTGTCAAAACAGACAAATTTGAAGAGCTGTTTCGTTTTGAAATTTCTTTGTTATGGGAATATACTATACTGAATATTCTTCAACCCCATAATAGAATAAAGTTGTCAAAACGACAAATTCGATTTCTTTTGAAATTCCTATCCAAATAAGAAAAAGGGAATGGTAATAATATCACCCGTTCTTAGCAGCTAGCAGCTTTTGAAATTTATTTTTATTTACAAAATTTTTATCAAGATGTTTGTTTTGAAATATATATAACTAGCACAGTCACATAATTGTGACTGATGAATGCCGAAAGACAAAGACATATGAAACGTTTTTTGGCGTGTTGAATCTCACTTATAACAGTTTGTCTGGTGTAATCCCTAACAAATTGGGCAGGCTGCGTCGCTTAAAACTTCTGTTCCTGAATAAGAATAACTTGATATTGTGCATTGCAAAGGCTTTGAAAGGTTGCACGGCTCCCGATCTCGACCAATTGCAAAAACTACAAACACCGAAATTATGATTGATGAACGCCGAAAGGCATATGAAACGCGCAGATAGCTAAAACGCCTGAGGAAAACGCAGGGATAGGTGAGGAAATTCGTGGTTAATAATTCAAATGTGGTAATGTTAAACGTTAATCATTTAAACGTGGCAATCATATAGTGCTATAGTAATTCCTTAATAAGTTATGCATTAAAAAATACAAGGAGATTATGAAGAGTAAATCACATTCATTGATTTGGGAGGACGACTAAGAATATTCCAGCATCTTTAATTGTTAGCCATCAGATTATAATTTTAGATTAAAAGATGATTAATTGTGCCCATTGTCAATAGGTATATGCCTTTCGACGTAATTACTAGCACAGCCGCTAACTCGCCACTGGAGAACGCCGAAAGGTATCCACTGGTAAAATTAAAGGTGTGGCAGGGAATTTTACCAGTCGATGCATTCTCCAGCCACAAGTTAGCGAAGGAGCTTATTATGCCGAAAGGCGTACACGTATTGACAATTGGCACAATTAATCACCTTTTAATCTAAAATTCTAATCTTATGTCTAACAATTGAAGATGCTGGCATATTCTTAGTCGTACTCTCTAATCAATGGATGAAATTTAATCAATGGCATATTCTTAGATGTTGGCTAACAATTGCATTTTTGAATGCTTCCGTTACCTTGTTTGTTTTTTTACATTTACTTAATATGATTAAGAAATTACTTCTCTAACCATTTATTGATAGGTTAACTAATTAAAAAAAGTAAAAAAACAGAAAAGTTGTCTGATGTGATGAATGATGAATAGTGGTCGTCATCGCATTATGAATTGTTAGGTGAGCATGGTAGGCAGAGATAAGACACCCACGACAATAGTAGATCATAAAATTTGTGTATTAATATCCAACATCCATGTATTCTTTCCCTGGAGGGTTTTGGCTCAGGTGAAAGGATCGATTGATGATGCTTCCATGGCGCAGTCTCCTCCTCGTGGCCTTCAATTACCTCGTCATACCACTTTTTCCTGCACAGACCGAGGAGGATCATCGACATACCACTTTCGTCTTCGACGGATTCAATGTAAGCTACCTGATCTTGGAGGCAGACGCTTCTGTTATTGACTCCAAATCAGTGCTTTCCCTCACAAATAACTCGTATTTCATGCTAAGCCGTGTGATGCATCCAATTCCCGTGCAGATGAAAAGCAACAAAATGCTTTCCTCCTTCAACACTACATTTGTTTTCTCCATGGCACCTCCTCCCTCTAACGCATGCGAAAGCGGATTAGCCTTCTTCATGACGCCCCTCACATCTGTCATGGGCACTGTGCAAGCCCAGTATTTGGGTTTTCTTAACCTTAGCAGTAACGGGCAGGCATCCAATCACTTCTTCGCAGATAATATGATTAAGAAATTACTTCTCTAACTATTGATTGACAGGTTAACTGATTAAGAAAAGTAAAAAAATGAAAAAGTTGTCTGATGTGATGAATGATGAGTAGTGGTCGTCATCGTGTTATGAATTGTTAGGTGAGCATGGCAGGAAGAGATGAGATACCCACGACAATAGTAGATCAAAAAATTTGTGTATTAATATCCAACATCCATCTATTCTTTCCCTGGAGGGTTTTGGCTCAGGTGAAAGGATCGATTGATGATGCTTCCATGGCGCAGTCTCCTCCTCATGGCCTTTAGTTACCTCCTCATACCACTTTTTCTTGTACAGACCGAAGAGGATCATCAACATACCACTTTTTTCTTCGACGGATTCAATGTAAGCTACTTGATCTTGGAGGCAGATGCTTCAGTTATCGACTCCAAATCAGTGCTTTCCCTCACAAATAACTCGCATTTCATGCTAGGCCACATGCTGTATCCAATTCTTGTGCAGATGAAAAGCAACAAAATTCTTTCCTCCTTTAGCACTACATTTTTTTTCTCCATGGCACCTCCTCCCTCTAACTTAGGCGAAAGTGGATTAGCCTTCTTCATGACGCCCCACACATCTGTCATGGGCATTGTGCAAGCCTAGTATTTGGGTTTGCTTGACCTCAACAGCAACGGGCAGGCATCCAATCACTTCTTCACAGTTGAGTTCGATATGACAATCAATGTGGAATTCAATGACCGAGATAGAAACCACGTGGGCATGGACATCAATAATCTCATGTGTAGACAGAGCCTGCCAGGTATTGGAATGGGGAGGACAACTTCCATGGATTGAGCCTCAAGAGCAGACGAAACATATAGGCCTAGATCGATTACCATCATCCTTAATTCCGCCTCCATGTTACCATCATGAAGGTTTTCGTTAGTGTAGTATAAATAATGTTTTCTCAGAGTAGGGTTTGGCATTTAACCATTTCCCCTTTTTTCATATAATAAGAGATATTGCAACTAATAAAAATAATCATGTTGGAGTTATTGTTGATGTTAAGTTAGCAAGAAGATAATAAGCTCCTCCTCTAACTTGCGGCTGGATAATGCATCGGCTGGTAAAATTTCCTACCGCACCTTTAAAGGTGCGGTGGTAATTTTACCAGTTGAAAGGTATCGACTGGTAAAATTAAAGGTGCGGCGGGGAATTTTACCAACCAATGCATTCTCCATCTGCAAGTTAGCAGAGGAGCCTATTATCTTCCAGCTAACTTAACATCAACAATAATGCCAACATGATTATTTTTATTAGATGCAATATCTCTTATTATATGAAAAAAGGGGAAATGGTTAATGGGAAATGGTTAAATGCCAAACCCTACTCTAAGAAAACATTATTTATACTACACTAACGAAAAC
The DNA here is from genome assembly GCA_900067695.1 of Picea abies. Classification (NCBI taxonomy): domain Eukaryota; kingdom Viridiplantae; phylum Streptophyta; class Pinopsida; order Pinales; family Pinaceae; genus Picea; species Picea abies. Next base: position 25,207 of record CBVK0100515744.1, read on the forward strand.
CTTCGTGATGGTAACGTGGAGGCGGCATTGAGGATGATGGTAATCAATCCAAGCCTGTATGTTTCATCTGCTCTTGAGGCTCAATCCATGGAAGCTGTCCTCCCCATTCCAATACCTGACAGGCTCTGTCTGCACATGAGATTTTTGATGGCCATGCCCATGTGGTTTCTGTCTGGGTCATTGAATTCCACATTGATTGTCATATCAAACTCAACTGTGGAGAAGTGATTGGATGCCTGCCTGTTGCTGCTAAGGTCAAGCAAACCCAAATAATGGGCTTGCACAATGCCCATGAAAGATGTGTGGGGTGTCATGAAGAAGGCTAATCCACTTCCACCTGCATTAGAGGGAGGAGGTGCCATGGAGAAAACAAATGTAGTGCTGAAGGAGGAAAGCGTTTTGTTTCTTTTCATTTGCACGATTATTGGATACAGCACGTGGCCTAGCATGAAATGCGATTTATTTGTGAGGGCAAGCACTGATTTGGAGTTGATAACTGAAGCGTTCGCCTCCAAGATCAAGTAGCTTACATGGAATTCGTCGAAGATGAAAGTGGTATGTCGATGATCCTCCCCGGTCTGTACAGGAAAAAGTGGTATGACGAGGTAACTGAAGGCCACGACGAGGAGATTGCGCCATGCAAGCATCATCAATCGATCCTTTCACCTGAGCCAAAGCCCTCCAGGGAAATAATACATGGATGTTGGATATTAATACACAAATTTTCTTATTTGTTATTGTCGTGGGCATCTTATCTCTGCCTGCCATGCTCACCTAATAATTCGTAATGCAACGACGACCACTATTCATCATTCATCGCATCAGACAACTTTTTCATTTTTTTACTTTTCTTAATCAGTTAACCTGTCAATCAATGGTTAGAGAAGTAATTTCTTAATCATATTAATTGCAGAGAAGTGATTGGATGCCTTCTCGTTGCTACTGAGGTTATGAAAACCCAAATACTGGGCTTGCACAGTGCCCATGACAGATGTGTGGGGTGTCATGAAGAACGCTAATTCACTTCCGCATGCGTTAGAGGGAGGAGGTGCCATGGAGAAAACAAATGTAGTGCTGTCGGAGGAAAGTGATTTGTTGCTTTTCATCTACACGAGAATTGGATATAGCACACGGCCTAGCATGAAATGCGAGTTATTTGTGAGGGCAAGCACTGATTTGGAGTCGATAACTGAAGCATCCGTCTCCAAGATCAAGTAGCTTACATTGAATCCATCGAAGACGAAAGTGGTATGTCGATGATCCTCCTCGGTCTGTGCAAGAAAAAGTGGTATGACGAGGTAACTAAAGGCCACGAGGAGGAGGCTGCACCATGGAAGCATCATCAATCAATCCTTTCGCCTGAGCCAAAACCCTCCAGGGAAAGAATACATGGATGTTGGAAATTAATACACAAATTTTCTGATCTTCTTTTGCCTTGGACGTCTTATCTCTGCTTGCCATGCTCACCTAACAATTCATAACGCGACGATGACCACTATTCATCATTCATCGCATCAGACAACTTTTTTGGTTTTTTACTTTTCTTAATCAGTTAACCTGTCAATCAATG
>CBVK0100515763.1:0-10579 GCA_900067695.1 Picea abies
TAATGTCTTGCAAATATTTGAATTGTTATTCCATGGGCATATTTGTTATGCATATTGATGGATTATGCTACTATATGTGCTAAATTTGTATATTATCACCATATTATTGCGTATCTTGGTTGTTGAGAACAAGTTGCAGGTGTATAGCTTTGATTCGAGTGCTCAACGATGGTATTCTTCGATAATCTCGACGAGGTAGTCTCTTTATCTTGTCTTGTTAGCATATTTGTTTATATAGCATACTTGAAACTAGAGTTGATTTCTACAGTCATTCTGTCTGTTGTGGTTTACCCCAAGCCATAGAGTGATTTTCCTCGTAACATTATCTGTTAATATAACAAGGTGTTTTTTTTCAAAAACATGATTTTTTATGTTCCTACAGCATATATTTCTAGTAACATCCTCAAAAAAATTTGGTTCAAATTCCCTTGGTAAAATTTCCCATTATATATCTTGAAGCAACCACCCTTGTTATTCTTGTCATCCCATCTATCATCAATCTATGTAGTTATTTTTTCTTGTGACAAAGATTATGCATCATACTTCTTCCAGTAGTGTTCTAAGAAAAATAAAATTAGTCCTTTCAAATATATGTAGTGGTCTAAATCCTTCCATTTATTCATCACTTCCTACAACCATTTCTTCAACACTTCCAACAACCATATGTTCAACACTTATAGTATCCATTGATTCTACACTTCCATAATCCTATGTTGCACAAAGACAACATTCTAGATTAGATCTAGCAAGATTAACTTCTTCTTTGCAACATACAATTATAGATGCTAGAATATATATCTTTTATTTTCAATTATATTTATCCTTTACTTTTCTAGGCTCCGAATGTAGGATTCATATTCATTTTATCAACATTTATAGTTTATTCAATTCTTCTAATAAATCAATATCATAGGATTTTTAGAGTTCCATTTCTAAATTCTTGGCATATGGACTTTAGCATGGTCCTAATAAAAATGGAATGTTTAAAATCCCATCTGTTCATATTAGTACTTCAATATTACAAGATGAATTTTTGTATATGAGCAACCTCATATTTCTCAAACATCAATTTTAGTAGTTGTGTTCATATTATTTTCATTAGCTACAATAATTCTTATAATAACCATGAAATTTAGTGATCCTTATTTTCAATAGTTACAAGATATCCATGGTAGTTACCCAATGTACTGCAACAAGTTATTTTTAGTTTATTTCACAATCCAAGTCTATTTTTTGATGATTAGTTTTGGACTTAGAGATTATAGTTTCCCAAGCAACTCTAGTCTCTAATTTCCATCACTCAATTGATCTTCATTAGTGGCATCAATATGTTTTTATTCTCATTCTTCTCAACAATAAACCTCAACTTTGGTCATCTTTAGCAACAACATACTATTCTTCTTTCTGGATCAAGAGATCTATTTCTAATGTCTAGATCCTCTTTCATAATTATTTTCATCAAAGTTTAGCATATGTTTTCATCGGTACCAATCTCATCTAATCCTAAGGTAACTCGAGGTAATGAGAAAATTTTAGGTTCTTTGGTTTATTAAAAGCATGGAAACAATAATGACAACATACCTAAGCTTGATTTATATATTCTTAAACTAATAATGCATTTCCTATGACATATTGCTACCGATATTTCCTACAATATATCCCCTAACCGTACGCACTTTCTCTACCACCTTTCCGAATAATTTAAACTTACCATATAATTTTACCATTTATTCCATCACATTATATTATCATGCACAATGTTTTAAAATTCACTACCATGCAACAATTTTGTTGGTGTATGTGATACATACAAGCATACAATCCAATGTATTCAGCCATTCATTATCATAATTTCCTTATTTGGAATCACTAATAGGATTTCAAATAAGGAATGAACTTGGAATCACATTCATACCTTTCTTATCCATTTCCTTGCTTCCATGTTCCATTCATTTGCTGATGGTGTCAATTGTTCAAAGAATAGTGTCTAACATAGCCATCCACATAGAGACCCTATCAACATGGGGAATCAAGGTGTTGTTCGACATGAACCCTCATCAATGATGATATTGGAAGGATACCCGAAATTGAACACAACTAAATTAGTGTTACAAAATGCAGGGTGGTGTTCATTCTTTAGAAAATTCAAAGGATACAATGATCATGTTACTTAGGAATTCATAGAAGGATTTGATGGCAGGGTGGCATGAATTGGAGATTTGACGATGAAAATATTAGAGAGTTCAATGGATTAGGCAACCATTCTCCTTCAAATAGGCTAAAAATGGTTCAAGAACAAGAATATTCAGGAGGGTGTTTGGTCATGTTTCCTATGTTCGATTGAGTAGAGCCCCAATTGGTCTAAGGGCATGCCTAGGGAATGGATTAAGGAGGAGTGGCACAATGCTCTCTTCATTTTGAAAAAGTACATCACATGTGAGGGAAGGTATCTAATCAGATTCTTATACCATATTCGATCCCTTTTACATTTTGAGGCCAATGATCACGTCAATTTTCCTTTTTACTTATGGATATTCCTAATCAAGATGTCTAAGCATATACGACAAAACCCCAAGAATGTTATTCATGGTCTATATCACAATGGCTTAGTTAAAATGTTAATTATGGAGGAGCTTCGATAGAATAAAGACACTTAGGATGCATCCTTAGCACATAATGGGTTTTATAGTGTGGTTATTCATGGTATTGAAATACACAAGGAAGAGAATTTTGTTACTATAAATGATGATAGAGATCAATGTGAAGACCTCAAATCTCCAAGAGAGAGATTCACTACTCCCATAAAGAACCTTAAGAATAAACCAATAAAGAGAAATCAAGAACAATGAATCCCAATTACAATGCCAATTCCTCAAAGAATCACAAAAATAATGGTTAAACATGTACATATATAACATAATATAAAAACCTCATTTCCATAAGCCCCATCTCAAAATAAAACCACCAACAAGAAAAAGTTAGAGCCACATAACAAAGTCTTAATAAAAAAGAAGCTCATGTAGCATCCTTTGAGACTAGGAATAAGAGATCCAAAAATCATTTTTTTGGACATAAGTCCCCTGAATATCATGAACACAATTCCATTAGACCTTTTACACCATCCTATGAAACTTTTTACTATCAAACACAATATTATGAACCAACCTCTTGAAAGTTTCCTTGTAACCTAGATTCTTTGAAATTAAAGAAAAATAATAGAAAAAATAAAATGTTAATAGAATATCTTGAGGAATTCCATGTCGTTAGCATATATGTTATAGGTGAAAATGAAGTATTAAAGAAATAGAGTGGTCAACTCCACGAATACAACGCAAGGCTAACATCAAAGAATAATAATCTAGTTAAGCTTGTAGGGAATCGCAGACAAACTAAATGTTTGGCATTACATAATAGGACATTGGGTAAGAAACTCATGAAGGCAAATCAAAAGAGGAATGGTTCCAATGTAAACCTATCATTAGGTATTGCCACCTATTCTTAGTACATGTGAATATTGAACAATTTTGCTTAGTTTTGGAATATTTTTGCACAGGGCATTAGTTGCATATTTTGTTGCATGAAGGTATTAAGTGCGGGGTGTATTTTAAGCCTTTTTTTTATCATCTTTTCACTATCATAAGAATCCTTTTTGACCTTTTTTATCCATCCTTATCACCTCTTGACTTCCCTTTTCATCACATTCTCTCGAAAGGAAAGAACATTGCAAGCTCAAAACACAATTAGTTGTTAATATTGACCATTCTCCATTTCTTTTGATAGATTGAAATGATTCATAGTTGATTTTTTACTAATGATGACTATGCCAATTCAGATATGGAAACACTTTGTAGATCTTGTAATTGCCCTCGTTCATTGGCATACATGCGCGCTCTCAACAAGAAATCGGGCACATGGGTTTTTCTTCTAGCAACATCGAGATGGTTTCATATTCTTCAGATCGACTCTAAAGTGGACGAGGTGGATGCTAGCCTTCACAAAGAATAATGTTTCAATGAAGATTGAATATAAAAATTCATTCATTTTCAGTTATAGGAACATTTAGGATTTAATGACAAATGAGATACCGTAATTCGTGTTCATTGAAGTATGAATATATCCTGATAGCCTAGCATAGTTTTCCTCATCTGATTATAGACTTTTTTAGAATTTTGGATTCTTTTTTGTTGACTCTAAGATAGCATTTTGCTTAAGTAATCCGGGCAAATTATAGTCTGTCCTGTCTTTTGTAAAAACATGCAAAGTTTTTGATTTTTGTTATTTTCTCTCATGTGAACTGATATAGCCATTTGTTCTTCGGGGATTGATTGTAACACATGGATGATAATATATAAAGAAAATTATATCTAATATAATTTTGAGCAAATTTCTCTTTAAAAAAAAAAAAAAATATTCATGTAACCAATAATCCAGTAATACAATATCTTTATAATACCATTAATTTATATTTTTCTCATTGCAAGTGTGTTCTTGTTTTAAAGCACTAGATTAAAACTTCAAGTTTTCTCTTAGCTTACATTCCATTTATGCACTAAACCCTGCACATACAGTGTCAGTATCTCACAAGCTTACACACTATAACTAATAAGAAGTGTAACATGATTTAAGTTAATTAAATTGACTGACACTTTGGTGCCATTGCCAGGGAGATGATAAAAGGATTAGCACATTCATGAGTAAATTTCTAATAGTTACTTTTTTAACAATAACTTATATGTCTGTGATTTCCACAGAAAACAGTGTTTCATTGAAGATTGAGTATAGTAATTACTTCACTTTTTGTTACAGGAACATTTAGGATTTAAAAACAAATGAGAGACTATAATTTGTTTTCATTAAAGTATTTATGTAACCATTAATCCAGTATCTCTATGATATCATGGATTAATGTTTTTGATAATTCTCATTGCAAGGGTGTTCTGTTTTTGAAGCACTATATTAGAACATAGAGTTTTCTCTTAGCTTAGATTCCATTTATTGACTAAACCCTGCACATGCAGTGTCAATATATCAGAAGGTTATGACCCTAGATTGACAAGAAGTGCAATATAATTAAAGTTAATTTAATTTACTGACAATAAGTTACAATCTTTTTCATAATTCTGATCACATGTTTTTTAGTAGATTATGTTAGGCCATTTCCTTGGGATAACAATTATCTGTATATTTTATTTTAAGAGAAAGTTTTTTCAATTTGAGTAATGAAAACTATTTTGCATTATCAAATACCAAAGATTAAGAAATTCACCAAATGTGATTCAAGGAAATAAATCACCTAGGTTTTGTATACAACTTTATGAGGTATTGACCTTTCCATCTAGAGAAGTAATGAGTTCCAATGAAAATGTTTGTGGAACTGAGATGAATTGGGATTGATTTATTCAATTAAGTGTAAACCTTAATGTTGAAATGGGTTTTTAATTAAAACAGGTTTTGAAGGAAATGCATGCTTCTTCTTTTTTTCTGACATACTTCAGATTTCCTGGCCTATGTATGTAAATCCTTTAACATTCTGTGTCAATAATATCTTTCCCTGAGAAATTTGTGTGATGAGGTGTTTGCTCCAAAATGTCAATTGGACCATCATATAGTTCATAGAAAACCTTTTTTGCATCAATTTTTTCAGGGCACATTAAAAGAACATTGTCATAATTCCTTTTGAATATGATTCAATGTCTTTCTAAGTTCTAAGTATTAAGGAGCACTACCATGGTTTATGAAATATGTTATGTCATAGATTAGGAACATGGATGTAATAAACTTTATTCTTACTTAAAACTCCTTGATCATATAGTTTATCTTCACCACTTTGTGTCCCTTTTGACTCTGTTGCATTTTACATAGTCCTTTCTATTTCAATATCTTGGAATGCTTAATTTCAAGGTCATACTTCTGCAAGGTGGTCATCCATTGAGCTCTTTTCTCTCCCAAGTCCTTATGTACCAATAGATTTCTCACTATAGAGTAAGGAACCACTAATTTAGTTTTGGACTTTAATAGGCAAGTCATGAAATGTTTCATTTCTTTAAAGATAACATAGGCTTGTTTATCCACTTTGAGATATTTTATCTCTACCCCCTCCAATCCCAACATCATGATTGTCATTAGAAATTCATTCCCTTCATCATTTTTCTGATTGGGAATTCTTGCAAACACAATGTCAGAACTAAAGGTATATAAGATGAAATACCTTTTAAGGTTAGAGCTCATTAGGGATGGAATTTTTTCTATTTCTTCCTCGATTCTGATGAAGGATTATTTTTCCTTACGACCTCGTTTAAACTAATCATTTTCCTTTATCATGTATTTTCAAAGGTTTCACTGTTCTATAGAAACTTGGAACAAATCTCCACACAATTTTTTTTTCCAAGGAAAGATTACATCGATTTCTTATTGTGTGGATTACTGAATGATATTGGTATCAAATGTTTTTAGATAATCATATTTCTAGGAAAACATGTCCTTGTATTCTTTGAATAATCTAACGAATGTATGTTTTTTTGCAGGAGAATGTGGTGAACCAACCTGGTTCACTATGTAAATATCCAGTATAAATAGGACAATACACAATAATCCATTTAAGGATAGTAAATATATTTAATAATAATTGTATAAGAATGAATAAGATAATTACAAATGAGGAATGAGGGCCTGTATATATATCCCTCACAGAGGTGCCCTTTCATAAGAGACATGACCTTTCATATGTCATGTCTCTTCATAATTAATTATTAGTTATTTATATTTACATATTATATATATATATATATTTGTTTGTTAGAGAACAATTTGTACCAAGGTTGATAGTCTAAGTATTTCTATTAGTTCCCAAATTAATCTCCTCATACTACATGGATGAACTCTTGGTTTTTCATTTGGTGACCTTTTTGAATTTATCTTGGAGACCATATATTTTTTCCAACCTCACCATATTATTTGGAATAACATTCAATGAAGTTCTTTTATTGCCAACTATTTGATCTTCAAAAAATTCTATTTGGTAATTTAGCTCTAGGTCATGTTGGACTTCATCAATGGTCAAATATCTAAACGTGTATTTCATAGTTAAGAAATTGATGATCCATTGATCATCTTCAAAAACCCTCCAATTTGTCATAATTCCATATAAAATATGTTTGATTTTAATTCTCCTGATTAAAATAGTTTGGAAGAAACATTAGCTAAAAGGTTTTCACCATAATTCAAAGAATGAGGAATATGATTGATATTAAGAGCATCAAAGTTCTTAATTAAATCCCATACCTCTTGATGGTATCATTTCATATGAATATAAATTTAATGTACAATATACACACCTGTCTTATGACAAATTTAGAATCACCAAAAATCTTTTAACAATTTGACCTTCATTTAAACTTCCTTTCTTAACTGTTGAATTAGGGCTTCATATTCACCATATTATTTGTGCATTTGAATTCAAGTGTATAGTCTATCAAAGTTTTCTTACCTTCGTGGTCCTTGATAATGTAACGAACAAATGCAACCTCATTAGACTTGGATGCATCAAATAACAAATTCCAAACATCAATACTTACATTGGAGTTAGTTCCTACCTTTATGTTAGTCTTTACATGTAGGTCAACATGCACATATGAGTTAGTATTTATGATTATATAACTATATGCATCTTGGTTATAATATTTCCCACCTACTATATTACAATGAAGCTAAAAAATATGAGTGTAATGAAGGATTTTAGATTGCATGTGTGATTCCACATGTGTAGACATTTCAATAGTGAAAACCCCAAAGAATGTGTCTAAGCTATAGTTCCCCATAATTGATTGATTAAACATTAATGGCTCATTATAATCATTTACATTAGTGAGAATATGTTTCATGTATCTCTCTCAATCTACCCTAATATTATTATGCTTTGTGTTATCAGGTGACTATAAGTGTGACAAGTCAGTGGAAAATTATCCATTCAATTTATGTAACCAATCTCTAATCAAGAGTGAACCATATGATTCTAGAATTTCCACTACAATAATGTCAATAAGTTGGTCGAATTTTGGGTTAGAGGCCAACCTTATTAATACATTCTTAATCTCCCCAATAACTTTGACTATTGTCCTGTACAATCGATATATCACTCTTTTTCAAGTTTAGCGTTTAGTTTTTGATATATTGAGTAAGAAATAATACTTGACGAGGCAGCTGAATTAATTATATAGTTATGCACATTTCTATTAAAAATTTCAAAGGTTAATAAAAAAGGGAAGTGGTAGACATTGACCTGTTTCCAATCAATGAATCACTTACAATGGATTGCTTCTTAGCAGGTTTTTTTTGAAAATCTATATTCTTGACAATTTTATCCTTTTTCTTTCTTTCAATCACATGGAAAAGAATATGAATGAAAATATGGAACATATAGAAACTAATATGGAAGAATTGAAAAATTCCATGTATGACATGTTACTACATACCCTATATCATAGACATCCTAAAAGAGATAACAATATGCCAGGAAATCAAAAAAATGTAGAATAAATAAAGATGGAGTCCCAAAATCATGATTATTCATCACTTCGAGATAGACATCATCGAGGTTTCAATGTAGCACCAAGGAAATACTTCATTCTAAATATCGATATGAGGAAGTTTGATGGTAAAGATCCTATAACATGGATATACAATGAGAAAGATGGTGAGTCTACATGGGAATACAATCATGTGTTTAAATATGCAATAGGAAAGATGGCAAACCTTATTCATGAAGATCATCAAAAGGAGTCATTCATTCAGGGGTTACTACTTTTGACACACATCCATCTGACACAACAAAGGGTAGCCACTCTAGAAGAAGCATTGGAGAATGCTATGAAGATCGAAGGTACATTACACTTTATAGAGTTAAAATCATGAATATGATTATTTGAACGAATCAATTTTAACCATTATTTTTAATTTTACCTTTTTTTGAGTAAATTAAAGAGGAAACATGTATAAAATTGTCTTATAACTTTCAATAAATGAAAATAACATTAGTAAAAGTGGTTTCCTAATGTAATTTTATGGAAAATGAAGTGAAATTGGGTGTAGACATGGGATATTCATAATATATATGGTGCATTTTGATAATCTTAGCAATTTGTGCTAGGTGAGCAATTGTTTGGTGATAACACTTTCCAACAAACTTCTCTTCTTGCAATGCCTCTCTTATGATGTCTCTGATCACTCCTCCTTATTGTCCATAAACAACATCCAGGGTTAAAGGTGGAAAATATCCTAATCGTGTTTGAAAAGGGGACATACTGGTAAAAGTATGGATTTCTCTGTTATAAGAGTGCTAAATGTAGATCAAATTTCCATCCTAGGTCTTTGGGTGCTTTTGATTATAACCCCTAAAAATATGTACCAACATCTTACTGAATAATTTTTTCTACCCATCTATCTGTGGATGGACTGATGTAGATATCTTCAACTTTGTGTCCATATTCTCCCATAGTTTATTCCAAAAGGCATTGAGAAATTTTGTATCAATGTCTAAGATGATGCTCCTTGGTATCCCAAAGTGCACCTAGACCTATTCAAGGAACATGTTTATTGTTTCTTATCCTTAGATGGTATTTTTACAAGGTATAAGAATACACACCTTGATGAACCTATAAAATACTACAAATATATATTTATGCCCCCTCTTGTTCATTGGAAAACCATTGACAAAACGCATGGAAATGTTTTCCCAAGGTTGAATGGGTACAAGTAAGGGATAGTATAGACCTTTCTTCATAATACAACAAAGCAAGCATGATCTAATATACTGAACTACATATTCTTCTATTATGGGCCAATACACATACCTTTATAAGTTAACAATTGTCTTCCTAATACCAAATTATCCCACAACCTTCGAGGTGTGAACACCTAATTATTTATTTTTTTTTATATATAATTAATGATAATCCCCTTAAACTTAAATTGATCACTCACATTCAGTCTAATGATTTTAGTGTATTTAATAACTAAAATATATGCTTTAATTAGAATATATATTTTTATTTAAAATTAATTAATTATTATTTAATTTATTTATAAAATATGTACTTTGATTAGAATATATATATATATATATATATTTTAATTTAAAAATAATTAAATATTATTTAATTTATTTATAGTATACAATGACAACGAACTTGATGTTAATCATTGATTTTGAAGTGGTCCATAAAAATAATGACATTAAATATGGAAACAATAGCTACATAATGATGGAGTTAGCATAGCTAGAAAACAAAATCATTGATTTCCAAGTGGTGGATAAAAATAAGAACAATAAATATTGAAACAATAGCTACATAATGATGGAGTCATGGCTAGGTACATAAGGATAGTAATTGTCTTATATGTGTATATTTTTATTTTTGTTCTAATACATTATGTATGCTATATACATAAGGATATTCTTTGCTTTATGCGTATATTTTTATTTTCGTATTTTTATTTTCTATTACTTTATTTATACTTTAAAATCCTTGCTTTATGAGTATGTTTTCAATTCTATACCTTTTGTTCCACTAAATTATTTGAA